>JAGHQL010000195.1:0-47246 GCA_020080175.1 Glutinoglossum americanum
GACCGATGAGGTTCCCTTCAGGACCCTCCTCGGCCTTCTATATATACTAATGGCCCTAAGGGGCCTATGGTAAGGACCTGCCCGGTTCCCTCTATGGACGCGTACGGACCCCTCGCTATCAGCCGTGCTTCCGTTGGGAAGCCTTTGTGATGCTCATGTGGTTCCCTCACCACCGGCCATGCCTTCCGCCGCTGGCCGTGCTCCTATGTGGAGTTCCTATGATGCCCATGTGGTTCCTTCACCACCGGCCATGCTCCCATGTGGAGTTCCTATGATGCCCATGTAGTTTCTTCGTCACCGGCCGTGCTCCCATGTGGAGTTCCTTCATGACGTCATTGGTGAGGCCTTGCGGGCTCCTTTCGTATGCCACCGGCCTAGTGTATTACGTATGGGGTGGTCCCCCCTATGCTCTGCCGGCCTTCCTCAGGACTAGCCCTCCTTCCCAGCTTGTTTGGTGACCCACCGGGCCTTACCCGGTGGCCACTGTAACACTAATTACCCAGCTGTGGAGGCTCAGTAGCCATGCTGAGTAACCAACCATGGGTCATAACACTTGTAGTCTTCCTATAAAGTAGTATCTCAACCATTTGACTTTTCAAGGCATTGAAAAGCTCTAAACATCTTACTATCCAAGAACTTTGATATATATAAGACTTGTGTAGAGTCATTCTGGTAGTAGTCAGGTCTCAGACAAAATATAGTCTTGCAGCATTAGATATAGTCATTTAAGCTACTCAGTAACTTGCTTTCGTACTGGTCAGAGCTTACTACTTTGGCGTCATACTTGTCAGTAGCTTATTTGGGTAATAGAATATCATTGTCTAGGTCTCTATCTCAGCAGCGTCTCCTACTGAACCCACTACTAAGGTCCGTAATAAATTCAACATCTGCTAGCAGTCCAGCTCTAACCTGTTCGTATAACAACCAAATCTCTTCTTCAAGGTCCCTGATCTTATTTACCTTCTGCAGGAGATCTTACCTTTCTTTTATCAATCAAGTAATATGTTGTTTTGTCGTCTTGCTATCAGGCGAAATGGTCACTCCGCTTGATGAAGGTTCTGTAAGTTGTTGAGTCTCATAAACAGACTTGTCAATGTCAATCATCATATTGTGCTATTAGTAGATTGTTGGACTATTGTCCCAAAGGATAAAAATAATCAAAATTGTAAGAACTCTTGATATTAAGGTGATACGAAGGTACTTTGACATTGAGGATTCTTGAAAGGTTCAGTAACAGTGTAATGTTGTACCTCGCAGCAATAATAATGATTAGCTACCTAGCCTATGTGTAGATAAGACTTGAGTATATAAGGACTAAGAGGTTGACTCAATGGTTTGAGAATAACTATATATCAGTCTGACTTAAAATATATGATAGGTGGGATAGACTTGATTCTAGCAGGTAGGAAATATAAAAAACTAATTACTAACCTCCAAGCAGGAAGTTAGCAGGTTATATATATATATGACAGTAAACATATAATAGCTAAGAGATTACATTGCATATAGATAAGATATTATCGATATTACATGAGCTAATTACCTAGCTGCAGAAGCTCAGCAGCCTTGCCAGATAACTAACCACAGGTCATAACATGAATTGTGCAAGTAAACCTAAGACAATATAGTTAAGTAATTAGGAATTAGTTATTATCATCGAAACAATTAATATACAAAGATTCTCAATTCCAGTATTAATCATTTTTGAAGCAATATATCACCAAGCTAGCTAATACTATCTTATACTGAATAACTAGTCAATAGGGGTTAATGATAATAGTTGGACAACTAACGAAATTGACTTTAACTGATTAATAGAAGTTTTTCAAACATATATTGTCAGGTCCTAAAGGGGTGCCATGAGTGCTCAAGGCTCGAGGGGGTCATTCAGAAGATCGTCTGTGGGCTTGCGAATAAGTTTCTAAGCTCAAATGGGTATTACTGCTCAACAAGAGATCTGGCAGGATGTTAGAGGGAGATAAGCTAAGTAAGAGGATAGATATAGGCTACCGAGTAGCTTCTATTAGATAAACTATATACAAGAGATGTGTTGACTGATAGAGGTTGAAGGGTCAACTCTATCAGTTAGAAAAAGAGCTTGCAGGCTTGACTTAAGTACGGACTGCATATTGATTCAAGCTTATGAGCTTTGCCCCTTATGGCTCTATACACTGTGATATATATGAAAGATCGCACTATTAGTACACATCGTCTACTAGTACTAGATAATTATAATAGTCATATATTACTTCAATTTAATCAGTTTTACTGAGATCATAACATTATTATTATCTGTATACTTTCACATTTATTTTATCTATTACAGCTACTTAATGTAGGCTGTTTTTCAGTTCTTAAACAATACTATGATCATCTCATTGAATAGATTATATACTATAGTATTAATCATATCAACAAACAGGAATTTTTATCACTATATCAACAAGTTAGACAAATAGTATTATATGATAATAATATACAGCAAGAGTTTACAGTTACTGGTTTAGTCCCATATGACCCAAATTGAGTACTGTCACTACTACATATTGATAATTAGACACTATCATCACAGTAACCACAATCAAAATTATTTTGAATAATAGAAATACCTCACAATACTATAGAACTATAACACTAAACTACTTTATTAAAGTCTTATTTGAGGAAATGTATGCACAGTCTACCAAGTCCAATATTGCAAGTACTTGATCAGCTTGTCAAAGGCTGTAAAATACTAATGTTAAGCACTATTATACTTGCTAGCGAAAATGACAAGCTATAAGTGGAAAACTAATGCCAAAAAGCAAAAAGAGCAAAACCACGTAAATACATAGTCAGAAATGGTGTTTTGACAGGGGCAGAGGGCCTATCTCATGCGCAAGCTGCTGAACATCAACAGAAGAAGTGGGAAAGAGCTTCTACAGAAGCTGCAGCTGAACAATTGTCGAGAGCACCACGCAAGTGCAGTATGTGTAGTTCAATGGAACACACAGCTCATACATGTCCTACATGCCAAACTAGTGAATAGTATATAGCTACATTTAATATAATCGTTTGTTATTGAGTAATTCTCTATATTGTAGCGGGTACCACGAAAAATAGCCAGGACGCTTGTATGGCCAGGATGCTTACCGATTACGTTATCAGAGCAAAACTGCACGAGGCTGAACGCAGCTGCGGAGCAAAACTGCATGAGGCTGACGCAGTTGATGAAATGTCACCCTACATCTTTGAATTACTCGGGCGGCCTCTAGAGGCGTTCATGAAATATATCGACGTTGCGGTCCGCTCCGTCTTCGACATGCTTCAGTTTACGCAGTCTATCGTGGAATCTGCCTCCGCTACGTTGTCTATAGTTGCAACAGTCATCATTATTGTACAACTTGGCCAGTTGTTTATCGCGGGGGATCCATTTCGGGACATGAATACACCGAAGTATATCGGAAAGTGGTCGAAATATGGCCGTTCCCCACCGCTGGGCTTCTTACCTAGACGCACGATTGTTCGTCACCCTATCTTCGACATTCGCCTTTCAAACCTCGAGCGTCCAAGTGATGCCGGGATCGTGGGTGCGCATAACATTGGTGGCTTTAGGCGCAAGTCGTCTTTGGCCATTTCGGTAGGATCGGAGAAGCGGATTTCGATGGGACTGCGTCTAGTGCAGTCCGTTAGAAGCAATGATTTTGCGTGGTGTTCGTCTCTTGTCTCTAACAAGCAGAGAGTTGAGGAACCAGTCCCTCGGGCTTCGTGGGCTGCGTTCTTGAACTCATTCGCAATCGAAGATCTCAGCAATTTTGAAGGGAGCCAATCTCGTTCAAGCCTACTTGCAAGAGATAAAGATGGCCATTTTGAGCTTCTGGATGATGAGAAAATCTTAAAAGGAGTCCCAACTATGGAACTGACGAGGCTGCAATTGGAATTCCTCATGGCGTTGAGCGCATTCGATCGATCAACCATAAGACGGAGTGGCTCTGGCACGGTTAGACAGTATATTGGCTTCACGGGTACCTTAGTGATTGAGTGGGCAGTTGGGCGCGACTGCACTGCACGTTTCGCTCGTCATTCCCGTCCGGTAGTAGAGCTTGGAGGTTTTCTCTGTCCGGCTCTTTCGTATTACAGCGCTACCCAGGCTCTTCTCAATGCGACGGGCTATTTTGTGCTGAGACATAAATTTCTGGGCATGGAGCGGAAGTATGTCTATATCGCAGTCGATAGAGAGGATGACAGGGAGCTACCTACAGATGGAGAACCGGTCTCGCACGATCATACCCTAATTCATGAATATCACTCGTACAAATTTCGGTCTTTGGGGGGAATGGATGAGGAAGTGACAATTATCAACACCAGGTCGAAAGGCGTCTTGTCGTCGCCCGAAGCTCGCAGTCTGCTCGTTGGTATCACCAACGAAGCCGCTAACCTGCGGGTGAAAAGCCTCATTCCAGTTTCAATCAGGAATTTTATGACCACAATCATAAGGCACGATAAGGCTGCCAGCCGCTTCATCGAAGACGTCAATCGCCTCTCCCTAACCGCCAAGGCTCAGATCGACGACGAAATTCGTAGTGTGGGATGGGTACGCCGCCTACGAACGGCTGTCCCGGCTGTCGATACAGTACTCAGCTTGCTCACATCGAATAAAGTCTGCAACGCTAACGAGGTTCAACTATTCTGCGATGTCCTTTATGCCGCACAAGCTAGAGGTGTCATTAAGTTTGGTGACTATCCTATTCAGTTCATGGGTGAGGGTGGTAACGGAAGCGTCCCTTCGGGTTCCAGCAAAATTGTAGAGCATGACTGGACCGAATTGACAGACATCACTGCCTTCTTGTTTTCGAAATGGATACACGATGCTTGCTATGCTGATGTGAATTTGTTTTACGACGCTCCTGACTTGATACAAATGCTATGAGCCCACTTTGTCAATTTACCCCAGTTCTCCTACCCTATAAGGTAGCACATAGCAGTGTATGTTAGAATTGTTTGTAGGGAAACGGAAGCAATGGTAGATTCTCAATATGGAAGCATCGTAAAACCTCTTCTGCGGGATGACCTCATCCTTGAGCACCACCGTTCCGCGGCGTCGTAGTTGTTGGAGAATTCAAAACATATAGCTTAATGCTATGCCGAGGAGGAAACGAGGAAGAGTGAGAGAAATGGTTCCGTGTAGTAGGAATGAAATGAATCAAGGCGATAGATATTTGCGGCAAGTAAGTTGCGACGCAGGATATTTGCTGGACTCGATTTTGCTAGTCACGGCTAACAAAACTACAGAATCTCTGACAGCTAACTAGCATCTTGGAGCGCTCAAAAATTCACCAGGCCAAGTGAAATCTATCGCTCCTCAGTAATGGCCTTAGGGCAGTGCAATGCCGTTCACCATCTGCATATTAGTTGGGGCCATCTAGCGCCATTTATAATCGAGAATTCTATCCTAGTGGGTTTACACACGATCCTCGCACCATAAGCAGACCGACCGTGCTATCAGCTACTAAACACCACTCTCTACTCCGCGGAGCCTCGGGCCAGGCCGTGACACCCATTCGAGCTCGAGAATCCACCCACGAGCGCCCGAGAGCACCTCTCCTAGCAATCTCGACGACCTTGAGCATCCGCGGCACCTCCTAGGATCTGACAAGGGCACAGTACATGCATGAATTGCCAATTTAGAAAACGCCTCATCAGAGTGCGGCATCAGGAGACACAGTTGATAGACAATAGGTGAGGATGAAGAATGAGAGGAGGGAAATGGCGATGGATTTGTGTCGATGGCTGAACCTCGCGGAAAAGCGGCGGGAAAGCCAGGCGAGACACCTTACCGGAAAGGGTGCTTGGCCTCTACCCAGTCGAGGTTTTAGGGCGGCCGCGCCCAACAATCGATGTACGGGTAAGTCCAGTTAAACAAATGCCTAGTGTTTAGTTGGCCGGCTGCCTAGGCTGTGGCAACACGCTCTCTAGGCTCTTTAGGTGTAGGCATCGGCTTAACTAGAAGTTGGTGTTCCTGTTAGGTCAACGGCGGCGTGTCACACGAACCCTTTTTGGGCCAGACGGGGGGTGTGCCGGAACCGACAGCCGATATATATTCTCTCAAGTCAGTGCGAGAGGCTGTGCGGTCAGCCTTGAACCTGTATCGTGTATCATGCATATTCTCCCAAGTCGGTGCGAGGGCCCGACCGCACCCGTTCGAACCTCTGCGTATTTACTCATGTGATATGCTATCTTGATCTGAAATAAAAGGGGATTTTTCCCAAGTTCACCTTATCTCACGTCATCACGATGAACCCGAAGCAGCGGTAACCAGTCTTTTCTTTATCTATTTTCCCTTCCTTCCTTCTCAAGGCGTTGCCCGAAAAGAATCGCGGACGAAAGTCTCTGCCCAGCAACGCGCAAGCGAGTGACGGTTGCCGGGCGGAGGCTTTCCCTGCCCCATGAACGGGTATGCGTGCAGGATGTCTAGCCTTCCCTCTGAAACTCCAGGGTCAGCTTCGGCTGCCGCTCTCTCCTGTCAAAATTTCACGCGGTCACAACGTGTGCGGGTCACAGTTTACTCGTAAGCTGGTCATATAGCTCGGCTTACAACGGCGGCCAAGAAAGTCAGGAAGTCGAAAAGTCAAGCCTTTGTCCTTTTTCCTAACCCCGCTTTACGATTCTCGTTTGGTCCCGCTAAGAGCTATATCAATCATATGGATTATTCGCGGGATGTTGTGTGTGGAGATAGATAACAGCGGGAGTCCGGAAGATAGATAATTGATAACTGATAATCGCCAACTTTTGCTCGTGAAAGGCTTGTGATTGTTTGTTCCCCGCGATAGCCTGCTTCCGTGCTGCTGCTGCTGCTGCTGCTGCTGCTGCTGCTGCCTAAACCCCCAAACCTACCATGTCTCCCCAAACCCTAAAGAAGCAAAGGCTACCCTCCGTAGGATATCCAAACCAACCTTCCCTCCTGTCTCCGTTCTTCGGAGTGAGGCTCTTTAAACGAGCTGTTATTCTGCTGTTGAAAGAGATGTGGACGTGCGGTGCCGATGCACGAAGATAGGGGCCGATTCCTTGTGCCTGAAGATCTTGGCCAGGAGGAGTTTAACGGGTGGGTCGGGCCTGGATCTCTTGACCAGACCCAGGCTTGGCGTGCAGATGATGGGCTGCCAGTGGTCTGGGCCTTGAGGGGCATGCGCGAAGGATATCCCATCCTGTCCTTTGCCTTTTGAGTTACGTTCTATAGAGTAGAGTAGAGCATCTACAGCACTGCGTATTCTTCTGGATATTTTCTTTTTGCCATTGCTCGGTCGTCTTCCCGCTTCCGTCAGGACAAATGCCCACGCGATGATCTGGCGACCCTTTCCGACGCTTCAATACTCTTTACTAGTAGTTTCTTCGGGCGCTGCCTTGCGTGACCGGATCGTCCGATGTGTATACCATGTGTGGATGGTCGCAATGTAGATCATGGTACTCTGGCTCGGTGTATGATTGATGACCCTGCAGCGCAGATACGTGCTCTACACACTCTACATACTTTATTGCGGTCGTCGATCCTAGATAAGGGGTTCGTGCGTTGGTGCGCATTATTGCGTTTTGGTGAGGGGTTTGACTCTGGCGGTGACGTTGGCTGGGGTTTCGAACGTGCCGAGGCACCATGGCACATGCACCCTCGACTCTGGTCCGTCTTGTCGGTCTTGTCTTGTCTGGTCTGGTCTGGTCTGTGGCTTCGAACGAGAGAGTTTCTACGGGGTACGAGGAAGCCGCAGAAAAGAAGAGCACAGAAATGCCGCAAAGGCTGAGACCCACAACATCAACTGGACTGGAGACGAACCGTTACTTGATAAAGATAAATTAAAGAATCGACCCGCTATTTGCCGGTCCGACGGGCAGAGCTCGCTTGCCTACACGAAGTAGCGCCCCTAGTATCTATCTATTCCTCGTTCTTTTTTTCTCAAGCACGCAGGCCCCGGAAGATCGTGTGGAGCTACGATTCATTCGCGACATCCAGGAGCGGTGTTTTTGTTTTTTTATTTCTTATTTTTATCTTTCTCCCTTACGAATTCTGGTTGTTGCAGCGGGATGGGAGTGTCTTGTGTTCCACCCGCCCTCACGAAACAGACCACGGGGAAACTCCCGACTACCAACTTCTATCCGGTAGCACAGCCGGCACGACACACGATGTCGTACGCCATGTGCATCCAACCAAGAATTAAGACTCAAGACCCCCTAGCGGTCCCGTCCGTCATTCTCTTGTCTTCGGAGACGTTCGGAAGAAATAA
This sequence comes from Glutinoglossum americanum, assembly GCA_020080175.1. Taxonomy (NCBI): domain Eukaryota; kingdom Fungi; phylum Ascomycota; class Geoglossomycetes; order Geoglossales; family Geoglossaceae; genus Glutinoglossum; species Glutinoglossum americanum. Next base: position 8,253 of record JAGHQL010000195.1, read on the forward strand.
ACAGCCCATGCTTAAGTGCATTTGCCCCTGAGAGAAAGGGAGATGCGCACGGCGATGGAAATGCTGTTCGCTTTGAGGATGGCGGTCCACTAGTTGCCCAATTACAGTGGAGAAGGGCCTGAAGCAGGGTGCGAAGAAGAGTGCAAAAAGAGGCGATTTTGCCTTCAAATTTCTTTACCCGCAAGCCCCATAATCCCGCCTCATCGAGAAATCTCGCGTGGTTGTGGTCACCCATCTGGTTTGGCGTAAATACTCTCGCGAACCCTTGCCCGGGAAGAAGAGGACAAATTGGGCGGCCCCCCACAACGTAAAGTGAATCATGAAGAGTACAGAGGCAAGGCTGCAGAGTTGACAGCGGAGATTCTCAAGGGCAAGGAATAAAAGTCCCCTTGTATCCTGTCTCCAAGGTTCAGCTTGCGGTACGGAGTAAGGATAGTAAGCAGGACTATCCATAACGTTAACGTCAATAGCATCGAGGATTATTTGAATTCGAGTTCCAGGAACACTGAATATTTGCCATGACACATGCCTTCCACAGGCCAACCGGAACTTAAAGCGCGACGGGATACCCCCCCCCCTGCAAGAACTCTTCGAGGCACGGCACAGGCACCTTCCATCACCCAACCAATAAAGCCACCAAACCATGCCTGTCCAACCCTTGTCTGACGGCACGCGGGATAAAAAGCAAAAGGGAAAAAAGAAAACATGACACTGGGTCTTCGAGACGACGAACTCGCATCACACAACTGATGCGCACACGAATTCCATCTCCTCTCCCGTTCTGTTCCAAGCTAGTCCCCGCCCGGCGAGCCACCGCGACCAGCCCCATCCATTCGCCATCCATTCACGGTCCCCCATTCACTCCGTCCATTTTTCCTGCATGCAGAGTGGAGAAGATGAGCTATCATAGTCAATTCGGTAGTGCGAGTGCCCGTGTGCACCTGCAACCCCTCCTTGTCGCATCGCGTTCCTATTGCATCCTGCGTTGCATCTCACACCCGGAGGTGTGATGGAGAGTGGCGGGTCATCCAGGTCGTGCTGCGTACTTATACATTGACACAAGATAAACAACCTCCTCTGTTGTTTCCGGGTCCTCCTTGCCAGCACGCACGCTCGTTTGCCCGTGTCAACTGTACCAAGGCAAACCGATCCCTACTTCTTCATTTATTCTTACTTTGTCCCACCACACCACTCCCTCGGGTCGTCATACCAACGCTCACTCTGGGACCCTTTTTCTTTATTCTTCGTACGCGAGATATTGCAGAGGAGCCTGAGGGCAGGATAGGAGAAGGAACTCCCCGTTTAAAAGATCGGGTTTCGCGAAGGCTTTTGGGGTTGATTTTTTTGGGTTTCGTGTTGCAGGAAAGTCGGGTTCGAAGCCTTATAGAAACCTCCGCGTCGCTTCGTCACGAACACTCGATCGAACCTCTGCCACCGTCGGCCACGAAGTTGACGGCAACAACGACAAGAGCTAGAGCCACAGTAACAGCAAAGCGCCGCCATGATTTTAATCAACGGTGTTAGCCCGGAGGGCCATAACTGGGGTCCCATCAATCTCGACGCCGTTGGCAAGGGTTATATTGCCATCCTAATTGTTTGGTCGCTATTGGTGTTCGCCGGTCTCTTCGCTCTCCACATCAACCGTCACCTTTCCTTCATCCGCATGCGCAACACCAGACTGACCATTGCCGCTGTGCTCACTATCCACGTCTATCTCTCGCTTGTCTTCCTCGTATATCCGCTCAACGGTTCCTTCCCGTGCGACGCCGAGTACTGGATTATGAGCATCTACCTGCCATTCGGCATTGCGCTGTTCCAGGCGCAGAATCTGCAGCTTCTGAGCTTGAGCTCCATGCAGAAGAAGCTGATGCTGCACCCGCAGACTCGTCCTCTGGTAGGACGCTGGCCCAGGGGTATCGCGGAGCTGCGCAAGGCGTGGAGGCACATGAACCTGATGACTCGCTTGTATACATTGATTGGGGCCGGGATGGTCGTTCAGGTGCGCACCCACCGTCACATCGCCATTGTCTTTTTACGCGCAGAGATATCTGACACTCAAACAGGCCATCGCAGCATTAATCATTTTCATGGTTTCTCGCAAATTTCATAACTTCGGCGTTGTTTCGCATGATCTTGGGCCCACGAAGTGTCGGACTGGCTGGGAATGGTGAGTCGCGCTTTCGCTTATCCCCCCCACACGCTTCGTCTCGGGAGTCCGCAACCCCAATTATCGGTCTATTATCCTGACAAGTTTTGGGCAGGCTACCCTCTATTCTGTGGCAATTCCTCTGGGCATGGGGATTCGGGCCTTTTGTTCTCTTCAAGATCCGGCATATCAAAGATATCCACATGTGGAGGCTTCAGACAAGCCTATGCATTATCTCCGGGTAAGGGGATCCCGCGTGTCCTTGGCGGCATCCGGCATATTAATGATTATCGTCCCGACTAATGCAACCTTACAGTCTCCCTGGGTCGCCGCTATGGATGGCGAGTGTATACTCGCCAGCGTTTGGCAATATCGGTAAATACTGGCCCCCCGCGGTCTGGTGAGTTGTTCCACTATCCATTGGATGTTCCCAAGCCACCGTATCTGCAGTGGCTGCAGGTGCCACGAGTGCTAACGTCAGCTTGGTCTGTTTAAGGTTTGCACCTGGCCTTATGATGATGGAATCTGTCAGCATCTTCTTCCCGCTCATAGAAATTTACCAGTCGAAGAAATTCCACGTATCAACTAGAGCCGCGATCGACGAGTGGGAGAAGAAACGCCAAGGTCTGGGGACTGCCGACTCGAGTGCCCGCACCATCTCCACCTCCCACACAAGCTCGAGTACCCGCAAGAGGCCAGACATGTATAGCATGCAAGCGCTGGAGAAGTGTCTTGCAACTGACCCCACCGAGTTGCTACGCTTCGCTGCGATGAAGGAGTTCACTGGGGAGAACATTGTGTTCCTCACGCAAGTGCGCGACTGGAAAGCCGGCTGGCTCCGGCTTGCAAAGAAAGGAAGTCTCACCACCGAGGCACGCTTGCAGCTATTCAACGAGGGCGCCGACATCTTCGCACAGACCGTCAGTCTCCAAACGTCACCGTTCCCCGTCAACCTCGAGAGCAAAGCATACTTCAATCTAGAACGCATGTTCGGCCAGCGGGCAGGAACTTCATCTTCCAACGACTCGGATATCATCACGCCGTTTGCGCGTCAATTCGCGTCGGACAGCCAGAGCTTCAGCAATTTGTCCGTGCCCTCGCAGCACAAGTCGAACAGCCAAGAGTATATCGTCTCATTGCCTGCATGGGAGCAGCCAATTCCTGAGGGGTTCAACGAACACGTATTCGACTCTGCAGAGAAGTCGGTCAGGTACATGGTATTTACGAATACGTGGGCTAAGTATGTTTCTCCATCCTATGTCCTGCGGCTAACATCCTTCCAATGGACGCACCCGCTAACGTTCCTCACTCATAGGTTCTGTGACTCGCAAGAAACCTTAAGTGTCGTCTCTGCCGAAGGCGCACGCTCCAACACATCATCATTCAGCTTTCTCTCCCGGCTCACGAAAGGTTGATCCTGCAGGGCCCCAAAACAGCATTTTCGCTTCTTCAAACACGTTCTAGAGCCCCTAGCGGGTCCCTAAAGAACTTTTTTTTTTATCTTTGTCTACACTGGCGATCAGGGCGGCGGATGGCGTGGTTTGCATTTTGTGCTCGAGACAGCTCGGTCGCTGTCCAGTCGTTTTTTCTAGAGTCGATATACCTACATTGCGGTTTGCCGGTGAAGCAAAGTCCTTGTGTTACTAACTGCTCTACATGCACGTCTCGTCACGTATCGTACGTATCTCTCTTGCCATCACACTCGAAGGTTGCGTTGGATTGCTGGGCTGGGGTGATGGGATTTGGTTCCGGTACCGGTGCCCGGGGTTTCTCCATGGGTGGCGGTGGGCTCTCTACTGTATCTTTCTCTCTACTTCTGCTCGCTGGTATGCGATGCGGTACACTTTAAGGCGGGATTTTACGATTACCCCTTGCCGACAGCAACCTGCAGGAACAACATTTCATTAACGCTTTCGCTGAATGCGGGAAGTCTTCGCAGACACCAAGTCTCATTTTCTATGTCACCACCCTGCCTACGCAGAGGAGAGAAGGGAAAACTGAACAAAATAAATAAAATAAACACGACTTCTCTGTACATACTTTAGAACGTCTGCTTTCTGTTCCCCCGAATTACCTCCGTTCCTTCTCCACGAAGAGACGGGCGATCCAGATGATAGGAATACGCAAAAGCAAGCCCGCCACGAATGCCATCTACATACAGAACACAAGCTAGGCTAGGCGTAGATAAGGGCACGTCACATCGCATCGCCTCCACCCTATGACAAGTCTCCCACCGCGAAAAAAAAAAAAACAATTTGTAAATCCAAAACACCCTCGGGCATCTCTGCCGAAACCCGCAATACCCAACCCACCGATTGTTTTCTGCGCCGCCGGGGTGTTATCGCTCCGCCTCGCAGCTTTTTTTCCTTTTTTCCCTCGCACGAACGTCGGATTCGCCTCCTGTGGGGTTTGGCTCGAGTTGGTCGGCGATCACTGTGTGCGGGAAGGGGTTAGATTCCCGGACTATTTTGTTGAGATTTTTTTTTTTTTACCCTTTGTGGGTGTGCTTGCCTGCGTGCGTGTAAGCGTGGGATGTTGCGCGGGGGAGGAAGGACTCCGTGGGATGGGATTTGGAATGTTCAGCAACACGTCAGTGTGCAGTAACCATGTATCTTACTCCTCTCCTGGGATTTTAGAGCTTCTTTTCGTGGGAAAAAGTAAAAGAATTCGTTTTTTTTTGCCAATGGAGATCCCCCCACGCGAGGAAGCTCGAATCAACTGTGGTTGGACCAAGAATGGCATCAACAATAATTCCCGCAGAAAGGTGGAGGGGGGCAGGTAGAAACAACCTAGATAGTGTAAACACGAGCTTTTATTTTAGAACTATTTGATGTGTTGTGTTGTGAGGGACGATCCCGTTGTGACAGTTCGGGTTTTCTTGATAGGGTTAAAACCTACGCCATAAACTCTGGTTCACACAGCTTGGGCCTTGGCCTGACAGGGTAGATAGCTTTCCTCCGTTGGGTCTCTCTCTTTATTAAACACAACAGTGTAAACCTGCAGACTAAACACCTTCCCCGGGCAAGATATGTTAAACCGGGATGTAGTTGCCGCGTAGCCATCTATAGAGGATAAATTGTCGATCTTCCGCATCTTTTCGGCAGATAAACCACCGTTGCGGCGATCCGGAGGCTTTTGACGTAAGAGGCTTTTTCGATGGGATACCATATAGGGTTTTCTAGAAAGCCACAATTTGGATTTTGGTCTCCTTGTCGTGATTCTAGTGTTTCCCCTCTCCTCTCTCCATTGCCCTGGGGTGTATGTCTACGGTTATGGAATTCTTCCTAAACATATTACCCCGTAATACAACGGCGATCTCCTCCGGACGCATACACAACGATGCATGCCAAACATATATACTACGGCGCGACTAGTCCTTAAAGATCCTTGCGGTTACAAGGCCCTCCTGATATGCGTAATTGTATAATGGCTTTCCTGAGCCCACAGGTTCCTTTCAAGACTCAAGTCATTCGAGGGAGAAAAATAGACAATAGAATTTCCTTCACTCATTCCCTTAGTGCCAAGCGAGCTAAGGCAGCTGGACAGAAAACTTGAATTAAACCTGGAAAGGCTACCCAATCCACCCGGCAGCCCGTAAGCCCATCAGAGGACTCCCCGCAAGAGCTGACAAGGCCTCTGATGGGATCATCAGGCAGCAAGGTAACTGGCTTCACCAAGTCCCCGGCCCACCGTCGCTCCTTAAGCATCTACATACACTTCACACACTCCTCCGCCTTCTTCTCCCCTTCATCAGGCGCACGTCAAATAGCCAAAATACCTAGTATTACTTCCACGCACCGTATCGTAACCCAACCGGTCCCCTCTCCCCATCTTACCCACTGAAAAGGGATTCAATCTTCAACTCCATACTCGTCTAAAAGGCTAGTGAGAACATCGCCGCAACAGCCAAGAACAAACTGCCGAGCGATACAATAATTTGTCCTGCTGCGCCGGTTGGTGCAGCGGCTGTCGCAGCGGCCGTCGCGCTAGCATGTGCACTTGCGGTGGTATAGAGCGTCGATTGGATGGTCACTGAATAGGTCGGCTTGGCGCTGGTCGTGTTGGCACTAGGATGGCCTGTTGATGCGGTGTAATGGGTAGTGGTGTGTGCCTTGGTAGTGGAATTGTAAGTCGACGTAGCATTGACGGCTGCGGCAGACGGCTTGGCTGTGCCCGACGGTGATGGGCCGCTCGGGTTGCTGATACCAAACTGCGTGCTATATTGGAACTGGCCGGTCCCGTCAACGATCAATTGAAGTCCATAGTGCGTGACATCATCCTCGAGAGAAGTAGAGGGAGTCCACATGTAGGTTCCGGCATTGTCAAGACCCTCTAGAGAGAAAAGTTAGGTTACTCTCTAGTAAAAAACCTCCCAAGATAGAAAACATACCGACGAGTGTAGCGATCGGCACAACGTTCGTGGACGGTCCACGAAGGAGCAAGATCGATACTGTCCCCGGAGTGGTAGGCTAGACAACAGACATCGGATTAGCCCCAGTCTAACCGAAGAATACATGGGAAAGCGTGAAAAGCACGCGATCGACAAAACATACGTTCCATGTAATAGCATACGGCTTGCCCACAGGGACGATCTCGCCCAAACCAGGCTTCGCGATCGGATTCCCAGACGGTTCACCCACAGGCGTCGTGAACGCGGCGGCCAGCGAGGCCACCGATGCGATAAAAGCTGCTGCCAAAGAGAAGCGCATCTCTGATAGATAAATAATAATTTATTACGATGCCTGCGTTATTCTTCGTGGGTAGATGGTAAGTTGATGAGGCTGGGCGAATCCAATCGTATCCCTTTACGCGTAAGGCTTATATCGGTATCGATGACTGACGATAGTGGTGACAATTGTGATGATGGTGATGATGATGATGATGATGTTGATCCAAAGGAATGACTATGTTCCGTGAACAAAGAGCGACACTGAGGACGATGTAAAGAGCGACGAGAATAAAAGTCTAAAGAATGCGTTGTGGTGTCGAGCGAAGAAGGGAGCGGGCGTCGGCAAAAAGAAGTCGAGTCTTGAGCACGAGGGAGCTGAGTCAAGCACCCCCTTTCATCTTTCCTCCCCTCGGCGCGCTACGACTAACCCAACTCAGCCCCCGCATTAAACTCATTCTCGCCCTCTTGATTGGCCGCAACCCCTGAGTGACAATTACGCAGACACCTCCACCCCCGTTCGGAGATTGTTCATAATGGGGTTTACCCGAGTCGTCCAGGGCATTTCAATCCTGCCTGCCAGCCTGCCTACCGACTTCGTGTTTTTAAAATTTGGTTCGTCGGAGTCGTCGGAGAGCTGCTCTATCCGCTGGTGTAACGGAGCTCAAGTATTGGCTTTTATGCCGTGCCTCCAAATATAAACGACAGTGGAACAAAGCGATCCCTCAGTCCGTCCGATCTGCAGATTTCCTGGCTTCCATATTCTATTCAAAACGCAGGGCACCAAGGTCGGTCTAGTTGAACGAAAAGAGATCCCTGTAGAGCAGATGGTGAAAACTTTTATTCTCGTGTTCGTATCATGCATGTATCATGTCACTTTAGCCCACAGCCCTAGCAGATCTAGCAAGGATGCTCAGCGGTTCTACGCGATAGGGTAATATAAGCTCGTGTAGCTGAAAAACAATAGATGGAATCGGCTTTTGCCTGCAAGTTCTATCACTCCTTCTCTAATCGGACAGCCGGATTGCTCTCTATGAAATTGAGGTCGACCTTGTGGCCCAGTAGATCTCGGATATTTCTAACGCCATACCTGGAATAGACGCGTTTGGTTACCAGGATTAAAGTTCTACCGGGATAGGCGTGACTTACTTAATCATCGTCGGCCTCTCCAAGCTCAATCCCCAGCCATACACTCGCATGTCCTTCGGCATTCCCATGGACTCGAGCATCTCCGGTCGGAACATGCCACTATTCCCAATCTCAACCCACTTCCCTAGACCTTCATGCCACCCAAAGATCTCCATGCTGGGTTCGGTGTAGGGATTGTACGCAGGCTTAAATCGCAGTCCGTGGACGCCCATTTTCGCGAAGAAGGTTTCCATGAACCCGATTAGACCACCTAGAGTGAGATTGAAGTCGGCGATGACGCCTTCCACCTGGTGGAATTCCGCGAGGTGAGTCGCGTCAACGGACTCATTTCTAAACACCCTGTCGATAGAGAAGTACCTAGCGGGACGAGGGTTTGCAGCAAGCTTATGAAGCATTACGGTTGAGACGGCGGTGGTGTGCGTCCGCAAGACAAGCCGGAGAGCTTCTTTAGGGTTCCACGGGTATCGGTAGCCTATTGAGCCGTATTTCCCACTCTCGTGAACATCCCTAACATTATTCCAATACGCTTCATAGTCTAGTAATTCCTCCTTGACCCCAGATTTTGACGACTTTGATGCCAAACGTGCGGCCTCAGGTTCGGGCCGGGGCTTGCCTGCTACAGCAGGATCAGAGATATAGAATGTATCGTGCAGGTCTCGAGCGGGATGTTGCTGAGGTACATAGAGCGCATCAAAATTCCAGAAGCCAGTCTCAACGAAGCTATACGTTCTTAGTGCGTGATAATATCGTTTTCTATAGAGATTACTTACCGATTAGTCGGCATCTCAGTAAAGCCCATCTCGAAGAATATTTGGCGAAACTCATGTCGTACTTTGTTAACTGAACGTCGACTAAAGTCAGCCTCCGGAATAATTACACTCTAGAGAGTTTGCTCTCACGCGGGTGAAGAGCACCAGTTGGGGCGTGCGCTCCCAACGCCTTGAAATTGTACGGCTTAAGTTTTAGGTTCTTCCAGGAGCCGCTAGAGATGTCCAGTTAGTGAATTAGATAGCACTAATTTGTTATTAAAAGCCCCACCTAGCCAGCATCTCTGCTGTCAAATCTGTCTCTTCTTTGACAAACTCCTTCGCATATTTTGGACCTTTGGATATGCTAAAGGAGATGACTTTTTGCAAGACCACCAGCTTCCTCTTCCGTAGGTCGGCAATTGTCTTCGCATCTGGGAATGTGTGCGTCTTCTGAATAGTCTGCAATTGTTCGCGTGTAACGTCGGTGATGGAGTCGGTCTACTAAATCAGCCGCTGGGCCAAAAGAGCGCATACTCCCACGCCTCGGCATACATACATTTGCAACAAGGAGGTCTTTCTCCTTCTTGATCCATCCTTCTTTAAAGGCTTTCCCAGCACCGACTTTGGCGCTCTCTTTACCGACTATGCCCTAAACGGTGCAACATGAAGTTAGAAGATCGGTAGAATCAAATCATTGATCACATCTCCAATCGAAGGTATTCTCCTGAGAACTTGGAGGCAGGCATCCCCACTCATACCTGTAAATCGCCAATCTTGAGGCCTTCCATAGCTTTCTGAACGGCTTCAAAGACTTTTGCTTCGTGACTACCCTCCTCAGCAATTGTTTTGCCCTCCTCGGTGAGCACTGCTTCTTCTCTATCTAGCGTCTGATACGACACCATATCTCGCGAAGCTAACCTATCCAAGGCGCTCTTGACTGTCGTAGAAGGCACTGAAGGGAAGGCATCTGAGGAGAGAACCGAGTCCCCAGAGGAGAGGGCGTCCAGTACCTGGGCAGTGAGGTCACTCATCGCGGGAGGAGCTAAAGAAGGCGCAGGTAAAGGTGCTGCAGTAACCTTTACTAAAGAGAGGTCCTCTGACGACTGCGATGTGGGGACTCGCTTTTCCCCTTGTGATGCGGTGTGGTGGGGTTGGATGACTCTACATTGAATTTTCGCCAATCTGGCTGATTGCTTGGCACTCCCGAGCCAAGATGCCCACCAACTCCGCAGATAATCAAGATTAACTACTACATTAACTACTACAATTTTGTGCTCGAAAACAAATGTGCATTTACCGGAGTCAGTGCCTTTCCGGTCTCGAAGAAGCCCAACAGGTTCTCCATACCAAGTCTCTCAAATCCAATATGGGATTCGATAGAAGCCCCTGCTGTGTGACACATCACGACCACATTATTCATGCCCGCAAGCTTGGGATTGACATGTGGTTCGTTATAGTGAACGTCAAGCCCGGCCGCAGTAATCTGTCCACTCTCAAGTGCTGAGATGAGTGCGTCTTCATCGATCAACTTGCCGCGAGCTATGTTACAAAGCCTCGACCCGTGCTTCATCTTGGATATGATAGATTCATCGAGGACCTTGCTTCCACCAAAGGGTGTGGCCACTATCACACAGTCTGAAATCGCCAGCATGTCAGTCAGATTGTCATAAAAATCTGCCCCGACGGACCATTCCAGCTCTGGCGATTTCTGTACAATGTCATGATAGAGAATCTTCATGCCGAATGCTATGTGGGCTTTTTCCGCTATCCTGTAGCCGATTTTACCTAGGCCAATTATACCAAGCTTGTGGCCCCTCGGGTTGTGCGTCACAGCCGGGATGTTGCGATGGGCGTCCCAAAACTGATCCGGATCCAAAGATCTTGCAGCTCTCACAGACCAAGAGAAGTCTCGGAAAGTATTCAGCATCAGCCATATCGCAGCATCGGCAACCGACTCCGTGCATGCTGGAGCACTATTGCAATAGAGGATGCCTGCATTAGAAGGTGTGAATAGTGGGCAATGGGCTCTGAGAATTGCAGCCCTACTTACCTCGCTGCGCAAAGTACTCGGTATCAGCCCAATCGTATCCGGCCCCAGCGCTTGCGAATATCTTAACAGATGACGGAAGCAGATCTCTATAACGCTCCAGTCAGCATGGACCATGTAAAGATGTTTGTTTCCGCTTGGTCAAGCGCATACATCAGCTCCCTATCCCAATTGCCCATCTCAATGCCACTATTCCAGAAAGGGCGATACATTGCATAAAAGTCCCCATACTTTCTCTCCTTCAGAGCCTGAATGAATGAGTCACGAGTAAGGCACTCGTTCTTAACGATATCAAAAGTTTCATCCAATTTCACGTATAAGTCATGGTTCCACTTGATGGGTTCGCCCAAATGCAAAAGGGTAGGCTTGGACATATTTAAGAACGACTAGAGTTTGAGAAAAAGACCCTCTAGCAAAACGCCGTCAGAGTGGATGGCTTTTATGTATGTATGTACACAAACCGAAGTCCGTTTCACATACAGTGGTTTGTGGCCAAGGCCCGCTGTAATCAGAAACAGACGGATGGAGATATTACACGTCAACGCGGAGAAACAAATGGCCGGAAATAGCTGCCTGCTGCTGGGTGAACCCCGCGAACATTAATTGAATTAATTGAGTGTTGTACTCGGGAAGATTTCCCGACCGCTGCTTACAAAGAGTACCGTGCCGAAAAGTTCATCCCTCGTCGGGCCTCGTGAGATATCCCATACGCAGATGCCTCTCCGGTGATGCCCTCAATATGGCGCGCAGCCTGCAGGCGCGACGCCCCATGGAGGGCGCACCGTACTCGCATTCCATCTACTCCAGTATGGGCTACTTTGCTGCTAGTAGCGCCATTACTCTCGGGGGTGGTGCGGGCCATGACAAGTGGCCAGATAGCGGCATTGAGGTATGTACACACGTAACCAAACGTCTTGAAGAGCCATAATACGTGATCCTACACTAAACATCCTTCGCTCAGGCAAGAAACCGTCGAATTATTTTACCATGGCTATTCTAATTATATGAATATTGCATTCCCAGAGGATGAGGCAAGTTTGTCGCATCCACCCTCTTCATGCGACGCGACCTAACCTCGTCATATAGCTTCGGCCTGTATCCTGTGCCCCGCTGACTCGGGACAAACATGTGCCGGCTAATATTGGCCTCAATGATGCTCTCGGGAATTACTCGCTCACTCTGATTGACAGCCTATCCACCTTGGCTATTCTGGCATCGTCCTCAAGTCTGCAGGGGAAGAACACTGCGTTGGGTGATTTCCAGGAAGGTGTTGCGCTGCTGGTAGACAATTATGGGGATGGTACGGAGGGACCGTCTGGGGTAGGGTTACGTGCTCGTGGTTTCGATATCGACAGTAAGGTGCAGGTGTTCGAAACTGTTATTAGAGGCGTCGGAGGCCTCCTAAGCGCTCATCTCTTCGCTATCGGGGAACTTCCAATTAGGGGATATGACCCAAAGAACCTGGCGAGAGATGGCGCGATGAGCCCGCAGTCTCGGGAAATCATATGGCCCAGCGGCTTCGTATATAATGGACAATTGTTGCGCTTGGCCCACGATCTGGCCACGCGCCTGCTCCCAGCTTTCTATACACCTACCGGAATTCCCTATCCACGCGTCAACCTTCGCCTCGGCATTCCTTTCTATGTTAATTCCATACTACACGAACACACTCGTCAAGGTCAGTGTGGTGCCACGCAGAAAGATACACCAGAGATTGTCGAGACGTGCAGCGCCGGAGCCGGGAGTCTCGTTCTTGAGTTCGCTACCCTAAGCAGATTGACCGGAGATGGGAGATTTGAAGAGCTTGCAAAGCGGGCCTTCTGGGCTGTTTGGAATAGAAGGAGCTCGATTGGTCTAGTCGGGAATGGCCTTGACCCGGAGAGTGGCCTCTGGGTTGGTCCCGTGACAGGGGTGAGATCCCTTACCGTTCTCCCCGCCCCCACTCTTCCATCGCTAATACTTATACACGATATCAGATTGGAGCGGGTGTTGACAGCTTCTTCGAGTATGCGCTGAAATCTCATATTCTTCTTTCGGGGCTTGGGACTCCGAACGATACTAGGCCGCCCTACTGGGAAGCTCAGCCATTAGACATTGACGACCCTAATCTACAATTCAGCCCTTTAACGCGAGAGGAACACTCCGCGGACTCATTTCTCACGACTTGGCGGGATGCGCATGCAGCCATCAAGCGCCACCTATACAACGATCACCATCACCCCCATTACGTAAATGTGCACGTCAGCACTGGGGCTCCTCAGACATTCTGGATCGATAGCCTCGGTGCATATTTTCCAGGACTCCTCACCCTCGGGGGTGAGCTTGACGAGGCCATCGAAACAAGTCTCCTTTACACTGCTTTATGGACTCGATATTCTGCGCTTCCGGAAAGGTGGTCTACTAGAGACGGGGGGGTGGAGGGCGGCTTGGGCTGGTGGCCCGGTCGTCCGGAGTTTATAGAGTCCACTTATCATCTGCACAGAGCTACTCAGGATCCATGGTATCTGCATGTTGGAGAGATGGTCCTAAGGGATGTAAAACGGCGATGTTGGACAAACTGCGGGTTGTCGGGCATCCAGGACGTCCGGAGTGGGGAATTGAGCGATCGCATGGAGAGCTTCTTTCTGGGAGAGACAGCAAAGTATCTATTTCTTTTATTTGACCCGGACCATCCGATCAATTCGCTAGATGCTCCGTTTGTTTTTACAACAGAGGGTCATCCGTTGGTTATACCACGAGGCTCCAGACCGGAAAGACACCCTCAAGCAGAAAGAGGTGACTCCAGCGAGCCCGGCTATCACCGCACCGAAACGTGTCCGCTCCCCCCCCCAAATGTCCCATTTAGCTTTTCGGCAACCGCAGCAAGGGACGACATCTTCCATGCCGCAAGCCTAACACGCCTCCACCTAATCCCAAACATAAACACGATCAACTCCCCCCTCGTCGAACACACAAAAGACCACCCCAGCGTCAGTCTCTCCGATCTCCAATCCCCAACAAACTACACATTCTACCCCTGGACCCTTCCCCCCTCCTTAATCCCTCAAAACGGAATCAGCTCCAAAATCACCTCCCGGGCAGTCTTCGAACTACAGTTCCCGATCCAACTTGGATCTCCACAGAATGCGAGATTCGGGGGGGGTGTTTATCGTGCTACAGACGGTATTGTGATCAAGTCCTTGGATGGTGTTAGGATTGGGCTGATCAGGGATCAACCGAGATATGTTGATGGTGTTGGCGATGTGGTGGCGCTCGATGATTATAGGATCAACAGGGTATCGGGCATCGCACTCGGACGCGACGAAAAGGTCTATATAGCCAAGGATCTTATAGGCGACTCGGCCGATCCGAATTTCATGCTTGTCAGAGACTCGGCAATGATAGACCTCGTCTTCGACATTCCCCCCCATCCTCCTCCACAGAACGGCGACCCCGATCCCCGACATGACTTCTCTCCTGATGAATCCCTCCACACCCCCTCCTCCATCCAATTCGATCCCGAAGATTCAACCTCCGACTTAAAAACTAAACTAAACCATCTCATCAATCACCTCTCCTCCCTCCTAAACTCCGCCGACTCCCTCCTAAATACCCCCTACTCTGGCAACCCAAACACCGAGATCCCCGCCGAGCCCTCACCCCCAACAGCCTACCACCTCCCCGCCCTCTCCTCCGCCGGCCTGGGCGCCGCTCCCCTCCCCGCCATCCCCGACTTTCCCCCTCTCCCATGGACCACCCTCTTCTTTGCCACCGAATCCTGCACTGGCATCCTCCCCGAAGCAGCAACCACATCCCAAATCCTAGTCTTAAAGCGGGGCGGCTGCAGTTTCTCCCGAAAACTCTCTACGATTCCGAGTTTCACGCCAGGCCCCAACTCGCTGCAGTTAGTGATCGTGGTTTCTTACCCTGAACACGAAATCCAACAACAGCACCAAAATCTCATTCAACCCCTCCTCGAGACCCCGCAGTATACTCCCAGGGGCTTGATCCGGCATAATCCCATTCCACTAGTCCTAGTTTCGGGCGGGCAAAATACCTATGAACTCCTTGAAGGGGCGCAAAATATTGGATTCAGAAGACGGTGGAATATCCATGTCCAGGGGATCCCAGTCGCGAATCTGGGGGTCGTATGAATGAATGGGACCAACAGATATGTTGTTAACCCTTTTTTATATACACACTTCCCGCGGGTTTGGATTGGGTTTGTTTATGCATTGTATGAATGCGACTGAGCGAACAAGATAGCATTTTTCTTGTCGGAGGATCGTTTTCCTGGTTTCCCTCCATTTTCTTGACGATGTACTTCTAAACGAATTCTCTTTTTCCCACATTAGTTAACTACGAGTGACAATGCCCAATGCGATACCGCACAACCAGGCTCCCCTCTCTTTATGCAAACCCATTCCGTCCCCGCTCAACACCAGAACGACCACGCTCCCCCGCACTCAACCTACCCTAAAACTCCGGCCTTGCACCACGTCAGCATTCTCCTATTCACGGACATCCAGCACCAGCAGGTACAGCCGAGATCCACCACCCGAGAAATATACCGGCTAAGAATAAAGAATTAAGAGTCTATTAGATTCTAGTTATTTTCCTGTCTGGCCCAGAATGCATTAAATAGATACCCAAT
Source organism: Glutinoglossum americanum (assembly GCA_020080175.1). NCBI lineage: Eukaryota > Fungi > Ascomycota > Geoglossomycetes > Geoglossales > Geoglossaceae > Glutinoglossum > Glutinoglossum americanum. The sequence continues at coordinate 23,643 of JAGHQL010000195.1, forward strand.
GAAAAAAACAAAATAGAGCAAGCCTCTACCCCGTCCCTCATCCCTCCTCACCCCCTAAAACAATAGATAAACAAAACCACCACACCATCTCTACCCCTCGAATCAGCCAACAAACCACACCGAAACAAGCACGCAAAGGAAAAGGAAAGAAAGAAATGCCGGACATAATAGTCATTAGCTCATACAATCCTCAAGCAACAAGGCTTATACTTTCATGTTGTAATCCCGCACACCCTCCCGCCCACCATGCTACGAATTAACGGGAATAAGAAAGGGAGGAACGAATACCAACACCGAAAGACGATCGGAAAATATGCGATAAAAGCTCTCATTAATCATAACTCGCTCTCCAGAAAATGTGTGCTCCCATCGCCCGACGCATCACCGAGGCCACCTCCCCTTAAAGGCTCAGCGGTGCCTAACTGGTGGTCCGTCATCACACCCACATCAGCAGTAGCACAGCTCGGCAACACCGAAGCTGGGCCATCTTTCACCGCCACACCGACAGCCAAGACGAGCGCAACCGTGAATTCGATCCAGAGAAATAGCTTCCGTTGCGAGGGTTCTCCCGCTTGGTTGTTGGAGCAACCTATAGTTTTGAGAGATGTGGGTGAGGCGGCACGGACGGTGAGGGGAGCAGATGTCCTACCATCACTCCCAACAGCCTCACAAACGTTATCCTTTCCAATAAAGTAGCTTAGACTCCTAGCCTTACTAGCTTCAGCCGAGAAGTCGCGCCAATCGAACCCACCCAAGGCTGAATTTCCAAGGTCTGGGAGTTTCTGTTCCTTCCCCTTCCGTCTGGCTGGCCGCAGTAGAAGACCCAACAACCACCAGTCTAACTCGCCGGCAGTCTTTGATTCTCTAACAGACCAACCAGTAGAAATCACCTTTCGTGCCAGCTTGACCGGATTCTGCCAGGCTTCGCTGAGGACCACTGACAGCTTCCAAAGAAAACCTCCAAGCCCTGCTACATCGACTGGGAGAGCTGGCCCTCTCGCCACAACGGATTGACTTTTGACACTCGCAGGAGTGTAAACTCGATCGTTAGGCGAGGCACAGAGACCCATATACCGAGAGGTTGTTTGCGGGGTATCGGTAACTGGAGTCGAGCCTAGCCGCCCTTCTTCTGCGCGAGATATTTCGGTGAACAAGCTTTCGCGTTGCGCTGGCGTTCCCTGGCCGAAGCTGGCTTCGGACCCCTGATACCTTAACGGCTGCGGGCTTGGAGAAGGGCTTTCGTTGAGTTTTGCAAGGTCAGCATATGATCGATTGGACGCAGAGTTTGCCTCGAGCAATTTCAGCGTCTCCTTTTCCGCCCAAGCCGGAGCGCCCATATAACTGTATCTGCTTGTACCAAACGGCAAACCGATTGCAGAAGGCAGTCTCGCAGACATAGACTCTCGCGCCATCGGCCTTTCGTACATGAAATCAGAAAGACCATCTAAGGTTGCTGAGGCTGGTAGAGGTGCCGTGTTGGAAGTTGTTGGTAAAATGAGGGATTTTGGCGCTGATGAGCCTGACGGAAATCTGCGCATCTTTCTATGACGGTTGGAGCGGGTTTGTGTATCTCGAGAGATCGGAGAAGGGGCCGGTAGTCCCCAGGCTCCGGTATTGGTTGAAGTATCAGATATTGCGGAGGTCGGGCGGGAAAATGAGGGCCGTGTTGAGGCCACAGAGGAGGCCGCGGAAAGGGCCGAGAAGACTGACTCAAGGTCAGTGGAGACGCGGTTTCGCTTTGAAGGATAATGGTGGAGAAGGTCCTCGTAACCGTCACTCCAGTGCGACTGGCAAAAAGTCGACGTCGTCGACAGCACTGAGTCCCTCTTCGAGTCTATCTGAGCCTGAACCGGAGGGGGGACCGCGTGCGCGGTTTCCGAAGAAACTATTCGTGGGAACATTGAACTTGGTCTAGATTTCTTTTGTCTTCTGGCAGTAGATAGTGAGGCTGCCGGCTCGATGGTCGGTTTTGTAGGCGACTGAGCCAACAGTTCTGTTAGCATATCTACTCGACGTCCGAGGCTGACATTTTCTGTTTCTATGGTCCCGATGTCTCTTGCCTTCCCTTCGAGTGTCTCTAATTCCCACTGCAGCTCCCTTACTTTCCCATCTTTAATATCCAGCTCCAGCTCAAGTGTTTTGATTCTAGCTCTCAAACTTGCCTCAAGCTCCACCCGTCCACCCACCTCATCTCGGACCCGCTCATTGAACCGAGTCTCCCACTCCGACAACTCTTGCCGCAGGAGTCGCGACTCAGTAGTGAGTGCCCGCAGTTTGGCTGAATGCGCTTTGGTTGCAGTTGGCGAGGTGAGCGATTGGAGTTGGGTTTGTAAAGCGACTAGCTGGGATTCCAGATGTTCAATGTATTGAGCAGATTCTAGATATGTGGACCGGAAATTCGGGCTTCGTCTCTGCCGCCTCTTAGTGTGCTTCGCAATAGGAGAAGGCGTCTGAGGAGTCAGTGAATCACCCCGAGACCTCATCTTAACGGCCTTGGAAGAATCCTTGCAGCAGCTCGAAGAAGTGTTCCCGCCGTAGTCCGCAGAGGAAGCCAAATTCTGGTCTTGGTTACGAGAGATGCTAGCCCAGGACAGCTCTCTTCTCTTAACTGCAGAGTTGTTGATTTCGTCCAGTATGCCTAATGGGTTCCCTGTCGCTTCCACTACACACCGCGTTGTTCTTCCTACTCCCCTAGGAGTGGTTTCTTCGTCTTCTTCACCATCAATCTGACGCACTGCTTTGGGTGACCCAATTGGCGTGTGACAGTTGATGCCCCCCGTCGGCAAAGTTATACCCCGGAACCCAGAGCCCCTCTGTAGAAGGAGACGTTGTTGGTGGGCTAGGCCCTGGTGTTTTGGCTGTTGTGCTGGTTCAGATTCGGCACGTACCGTGGTCGCAGATGCTGACGGAGAGTGGGAGAATGACGAAGGAATTGTTTCCCCAAGATATAGCGGTGCCTGGGACATATTAGGAAGTATTTGTTGACACCCAGCTCCATCCCCGGCGCAACAGATTGAGCTTGCCAATTCTCTGGCAATAGCCTATTTCGGCGAGTTTGATACCTCGGCGACTGCTTCCGCACGCGAAAGCCACATTCCGGGACAAGCTCGGCAATTTAATCACAGCAAAATAAGCAAAAAAAACGGGCGTTAGAATCAACCACTGGAATGTATAATAGCGTTACGAATGTTTATTATTTATGAGAATGCACATTTAGATTACATTATTGTACGGAGTATGTTGTACTATGCTTTCCATAATGGTGCTTTAGTGATGTTGTGCTCGCATGCCCAGATCTAAATTTTAAACCAGGGCATCCAAGAGCAGGACCGTGTACCGCATTTCCTTGAGTTTACAGCACAGACGATTGTTGGTATGTCATGTGGATTCTCGGGCTCCAGTAGCCTTCCTTTCTAGTTAGTCTACCTAGAATATGTCTAGTTTGCTAAAATCGTTCACAACGTCTCGATCTACGTTTATCAACCATTCACTATGGAACGCCTCTTGTCCACCACAATTCATTATAGCTTGCTGCAGGTGGTGTTTTATGAAATCCTTCACATTAATTTTCCGTGTGGCATCTGTGATAGTAAGCTGGTACACAATTAGCGATCTGTTCACGGAATAGAGCAAAATACGTTCACTACGCACCTCTCTGAGCCTGGCATCCTCCGGTGTCTCCATGTCATCGTGGCCTGCGTGCCGTTCGGATGACCACACAAGACAGCTATACTAACGGTCAGCATCACTACTAGTAGATGCAACGGCCAGATAATAAATGCTCACTCAACGCCGTTGTCCACCACTTCAATAAGCACATCAGTCCAGACAGTCATCAAGTCTTGCATTCTTCCAAGTATCCATTTCTGGTTTGTTTCTAGCAGCCTCGTCAGTGCCATGCAGTTCAGCTTCCGTTGTATAGGATGCCCTATGTTCCCGAAATGGCTGAACCACTCTGTAAGCAGCCACTCCATTGTCCCTTCGAAGCTCTGTCCGAGAGAAGTCTCCACGGCTTGTAAAACAGTCACGAAGATGCGCGTGCTCGTTAGTGCGAGCCTAGCGAGAACGTTAAAGTAATCCGTCTCCACGACTCCGTCGATTGGAGGGTGTTTACTCTTCGGCCCAGTTGTCTGATGGGCTTCCCAACTCCCGCGAAGGCCAATATGCAACTTCGCGAGGAATCCGCTCTCCACGAGCCCACTACCGACTATTTCCACCGCCTGTTCACCGCCCAAACTGTCAGCAGCACGGACCACAATCTCAACTAGGTGGGCAACGATTCCATTTGCCTCCGGCTTGAGCGTTCCGAAGATTGACGCAAATGACGTAAACATCACCCCGCGCATCTGATTACTTAGCATTTCCGTAGGCGCAAGGAGAATGTAAGACTCAACAATGCTGAGGGCTTTGCGAAGGGTCAGTGTTCCAGTCTCGAAGATAGGAAAAACGTAGGGAGCGAGAGACAGTAGATCTGTTGGTGGTGGACTAGACGCCCGCTTAAGAATAGCCTCCCATAGGTCAAGGGCGTCTTCTAAAAGATAGACTTGCGTTTCCTGTAGGATGGCATGCATTAGCAGAGCAGTGACGGGAAATGGGAAACGCCTACCGATCCAGGCTCCAAAGTCATTTTAATAAGCGGGAGAACCAATGAGTGAAACTGCTGGGACTCCACCCCCATAGATTCGACGAGCTTGATAAATATTGTAAGGATCGACTGCTTGAGCAAATGCTCTTCACCTGCCTGAGCCCACAATGGAGGTAGCATTGAGATGATCTGCTCGACATAAGGCGACACCTACAGAATACTCAGTCTTCGAGGGTTCCCAACCGGAATAATGAAAAAGGACCTGGAGGCTCACATGTTGCCCCAACCGCCCAACTATAACGCTCACCACATCCAGCAGCGCCATCTTTGTTTCCGTCAATTCCACCTCCTCAATCAGGCTCATGATTCTGCCCAATGTTCCTGGCAGATAAGGCACAAACCGGTCAATTTCGAAATCCCAATCATCAATCGCATTTTTGAACTGTTTCCCTGCCGTAATTCTCACCACAAGGTCATTGAGTGGGTCGTCCTTGTCAAGAATATGTTGGAATATCTGATAGACGGCGACCCGACTTGAGCTAGCGATCTTGACGGTAACCCATTGACCAATTAGAACTGCGATACGACGACGAAGGATATTGTAACCCGGTTGCTTCTTTTGGACCTCTGCAACCAACGTGGACGCGAGAAATGAATCAAAGTCCAGGTGATTGTAAAGTACTGGAGCCGAAAGACCGATCGCAGTATACACCGAATCTTTAAAGATAATATTTTCCACTTCAGGAGCTTGTAAGAGTATTAGCTCCCTATCATGTAAAACCTGTAAGCACTTTCCAACTTACTTGAAACGGAGGCAAACACACTAAGTAGAGGTGGTATAAGTAAATCTTTGTGGTTGATCACTAACTCCAGGAAAAGCTTCTCGCAGCACGGGCGGACGGCAAACTCCCATGCGTCACCTTCGCCTTCTTCAGTTCTCTCCCACTCTTCTGGCTCCTCCTGCCATTCCTGAAGGTCCCTCCCACGAAAGACAAAGAAGCGAGTAACGACAACCTCCACGATCTCTCGTACCAAATCATCAGTGAGAAGTTGCGTCTTCAGCATTTCCTTCGCATCTCTCTGCTCGTCTTTTTCCTCTGCATGTCGATACCTGATAGACTGGGCTGGGTAGAAGACCATCTTAACACATGCTCGGAGTAGAAGAAGGCCTTTGAGGCACAACCGCTCAAGTATGGGCGTGTCGTCACCACGCTCTTTCTCAGCGTTGAGCGGTTTCCGCCGGAGTGAAGTGATGGCGGTTTTTGATCCGAAGGTCTCTCCGAATTTCGAAATTAAACCCCAGTATGCGCGGAGTAGTGCTACCGAATCGGGGAGCAAGGCAAATGCTGTTGCATTTCCTCTAGCCATGTTCAAGTGTAATTTAGCTATCTGAATCAGGTGGTTTTCCACAAGCCTTTGCACTTCATCCGACAATATCTGTGGCTCTCGCATGACGACATCCAGGAAATATCCAAAATGAGTCCTAAGAATTATCCAAAACTCTCGCACATCCTTTCCCCGGTTAGGAAATTCGTACCCTGCTGTCAGGAGACGCCGGATAACTCTGATGGCTAACAAACTCTGCTCAATATCCTCTATCGCTCCCCCTTCATCCTCCCCCCCACCTTCGAGGAATGCTTTCCATCCTTGGACCTTGTCGACATATACCTGCCCGATGGCGTTGAGTATCTCAGGAGCAATCAACTGTAGGTTTGCTCGAGATTTTTGCAATCGGACTTTGGTGAGCTCTTTGATTATATGAAGGAGGATGAGTAGCGTTCGAGGGAGATAGATAGGGTTCGGTTTCGGATCCTGTGAAGACTTCCGGAGAAATACAATCATCGAAGATATAACATCTGGCCTAGGTCCTAATTAGCCATCATACGGTAAAATATTCCACAAGAAAACAAATTGTCACCATTCAGTCGGATAGTCATATCTAACTATCTTTGAGATCACGAGCGCATTCTGAAGCGCCAGTCGCTGGTCTGGTTCACTGACGCCGCTCTCCAACGACTGCGACCGTATGATGGCCTTGTCTTCTTTGTGTATTGAGCTGAGAGCATGTTAGAGATAGGAAGTTTTAACTCAACGAGCGAGTCGACATACTTAAGTGCATGTTTTCTCCAGTACTTGTCAATTCCGTTTTTGAGTTGGATGATCGCAAGATATCGGATTTCTAGAGGCAGCGATTTATCAATGAACACATTCTGCATAGAAAAGCCACGGTCAGTCACGATTTCCCCCAAAATGGAGGCACACCAAGCCTGAGAAATCAACTACACACCTGAAGCATGCAGTAATAGCCCCTCTCGGCCTCCCAGGCTTGGAGTTGCTGAGCTCCCGTCTGAACTTGCTGTTGGTGTGTTGAAACAGCTCGCGTCAGTACATTAAAGAGATTCGCTGGAGTCAGAGGATTTGCTTCTGCTGGAAGTTCTATGGCCTCCATTGCCAGTATGGTAACGACTCGGTCAGTGTTTGGCTCCTCTATACAGAGTAAAAGAACCAGGCGTCGCGGTCAGCCAGCGAACGTGAAGTGCGAGCGGCCAAATATGTATGTTGGAGTTTTAAAGTGCGACTATGATCTTTTTGCTCGCCTGTACAAATGTTCCTATTGTTGTTGTCCCCACCGCAAAATCAGATAAGATAAGCACGATCCGAGCTCGGCAAGATCCGCGCGCTCAATCTGGCACCTCGGCTCAAGCGGTGGAAGGATTGATATGGATTCCTCCCCCTTCACTAACGATCTTGGATCACCAGAAGGAGTTACTCCAATGCTACCACGATGACATCCGCCGACTTCTCTCTAGCGCAAGAACGTCTCGCCGCTCGTCGAAGATTGCGAGAAGCAGAGTCAGAAGCGCGGCTTACCCAACGAAAAGCCTCGCATGTGTCAACCGCGTTTGATCAGCTACCCTTCCCATTCAGCAGAATAGGGAGGGTAAGCAGAGATGCGTGGGATAGCATAAAAGGAAGAGAGGGTACCAGGCCTGCATTCAGAGTTGGCCAAGTAGATGCCGAGTTGTTGGATGAAGAACTACTTGAGCTATTGAAGGGTCAGTTTGGAGAGGCATTGAAATATTTCGGAGTACGCTTTTCCCCATGGCCGTTAATTCTGAGTTTGTGCTAACGATTGCCTCAAAGCCCAATTTAAAAGACGATTGGTCTGCAGAGATATTATTCGCCCTACGCGCCGTACTGTTCAAAATCACCATCTGGGATCATAATACTTCGTATGGCGCCGCGCTACAGAATCTAAAGTACACGGACGCACGGAACAAAGGTCCCGTGCACAGACCTCCAGCAAAATGGCAGAAGGGGCTGTATGGCTTATTCACTGTCGGAGGTAGATACGCTTGGAGTAAATGGGAGGATTGGCTGGTGGAAAAAGAAGGCGGCTACGAGGAGATCAGTAATGACGTCCGATTCCTCTCACGCATCACATCCCTACTCTCAGCAACCCACTCCATCGCCGCTTTCGCTTCCTTTCTCGTCTTCCTCCTCAACGGTCGATACCGCACCCTTCTCGACCGAATCCTCCGCCTCCGCCTCGCACCTCCAACAAACCAAGTGAGCCGCGAAGTCTCCTTCGAATACCTAAACCGCCAGCTGGTCTGGCACGCCTTCACAGAATTCCTCCTCTTCGTGTTACCCTTGGTAGGCATAGGGCGATGGAGACGTTGGCTCTCCCGCGGGTGGCGCAAAACTAAATCCATCCTCCGAAGTGGGGCCGAGGAAAGCGAAAACGGCCTCAAATCCACAGGAGAATTGCACTTCCTCCCTGAGCGTACATGCGCCATCTGCTATCACGACCAAAATCCCACAGCCGCCTCCGAGAATGAAATTCTAGCGATCTCCAGCTCATCTGGGGGTATCATCGGCTCCGCCCAAACAGACGTTACAAACCCCTACGAAACCATCCCCTGTGGCTGCATCTACTGCTTCGTCTGCCTTGCCCAAAAACTCGAAGCCGAAGAGGGCGAAGGCTGGATCTGTCTCCGATGCGGCGACCTAGTCAAAGAATGCAAACCCTGGAACGGGGATGTCCTGGAAGAACCGGCTACTGGTAGCCGCCCAGGGACATCTGGGAAGACTGTTGGGTTCTCAGAGGAGCCCGTAGACGACAACGGGAAGATGAAGATGAGAGTCCTGGAGCCAAGACCGGAGGAGAGTAGTGAGGAGGATGTTGGAAAGGGGGTGGGTCTCGGGGGAGATGCTGCGCATCCCCGAGACCTCGTTGAATCGTCCGGTGAGTGGGCAGAGGTCAGCAGGGCGAGTCCGGGGGAGAGTACGGATAACAGCATGGATTACGGGACGCCCGAATTGGATGAAGACGACACGGAGGGATCTTGAGTCAATCACCATCGCATCATATAATATTCAATACCTAACAAAAGCCTCTCATATCCTAATCACCTCATACCTCTAGATAAAATAGAACCAAATATCAAAATCAAAACCAAAACCAAATACCAGAATCCTCCCTCCTCGCCTCCCAAAGCCGAGCAGAGCCCCCAACCCACACCTCCCGCCCAACAAATTAATAAAAAAAAAGCCCCTCCCTTTATCAAGAAACTTAGATAAAATACCAGATCTCGATCACCCTCCACCCCACCATGAACCTCCCCGCCCCCATCCCCGCTCCGCGGCCTGTGATCCGCGTAACCTTAAAATCCAGCCTGCAGAGACGGGCGGGTTGGCAATTCGGCCATGTACATGTTGCGCGCGCGTCCTGGTGGGCAGAAAATAGGGGCAAGGAGAGAGGGGGGGAAGGTGGTCAGCGAATTTTTGTGATATTTGTCTAGATCTGATCGCGATACGTCCCTCCTGCTATTTCCCTGCCATCTCCCTATTTCCTTCCGTCGATTCGGGGAGAGAGAAAAACCCTATTTCCTAGGAGTCTCCTTATTGTTCCATCCCTCTTCTCCTTTTTTTTTCCCCCGTTTATTTTTCTTTAGGTCTGGTCGATTGCGGTATATTCGCGGCGACCAGTTTTCGTTTTCTCCAGCAATCTATTTAGACTTTCCTCAACAAAAGCCGAGTATTCGGGATCTAGGATAAAAAGAGAAGGTCCTCCTGTTCCCGGGTCCTGGTCGTAATTGAGAGACGACAAGTTCGATTTCAATTCTGCCTATCTCCGGGCCTCCTTCCCTCATACGCGCTGGTCCAGGATATCTATTTCCCTTTTCTTTTTCGGCTTTTCTCCGGACGTGGAAGTTCATTGGTCGGGACCCAAAAACATGAGAGAAAAACGAAAACCCTCAGGGTATATACAGAGTACCTCAAAATAAAACATAAAAATCTGTGGACACATTTTGCGGAGCCATGGTCAGCCATGGTCCTTCCGCCGTTCAGGTGTCGTGGCTGTCAGTAAGGATGCCTTACTGCATAGTAAGGCGAAAACCACCAAGACCGAGGATAGCCATGCCCGCATGCATGTGAAATGCGAGATCGATTGCCCTTCTGCAGAGCCGGAACATATAATCAAAAAAGAGACAGGATCCACGGAGAAGAAGCCTGTAGATATACTATGGGTCCTGTCAATTATTCTGGCATTGTTCTAGCTAGAATTATACCGAGGAAACATAGGACTAGACAGGGCTTCACGCGGGTGGATACCTTTCTTCTCATGAGCAAGAGACCTGCATCCTGATAAGCTGAACGGAGTGTCCATCCAAGATATCGTAACAGCCTGCGGAATTTCTGTACCTATCCCTCGAGGCAACCTCTTCGTTCAGCTCCCAGGATATCCAGGATATCCCCTCCAATCCAGTCGAGCTCCCAGCACACTTAATCTTTGTAATCACCCTGGTCCATAGATCCTTCCTCCCTAGCCGGCTAGAACCGTCGGCCTCTATAAACTGGCCAATTCGAAATCCCTAGGTATAGTACGTAGTAGAGTGTGACATGGAGGAACGTGGCTGGCGGGAATCCCCGTTGGTTGGTAACCGTGGTGCGTGTCGTGGCATGGAAATGTAGAATTGAGGCGACGGTTATATTTTCTTATTCTTCTCGGCATTTTCATAGGGTTGGCGATTTCACGCCATCCATCCGCCGCGGGCCACTGGGTTTCTCCACCGAATCGGAATTATATCACTCTTTTGCTTTTCCCCAGCCCATTGCCTTCCCTTTCCTTTGCTTTCCTTTTATTTCCTCTTCTATTTCTCCCCCTCCGTTTCCCTCCATGATGACCACACCTCTACAACCACCACCAACAATATCAAGCACGACCGCCACGACGGAACCACCACCCCACAACCACGACGATGCCTCCGTCTCCTCCAAGATCACCGGACACCCCTCCACCGCCCCCGCCGGCTCCACCGAACTCGCCCGTCTTACGCTAACCCTCCGTGCCGCGCTGCGCCAATTCCCGGACTTCCCGGCGCCAGGCGTGCTGTTCGAGGACATCATGCCTATATTCGCAAACGCCTCGGTGCACGAATCCCTTATCCGCGCACTGGAGATCCACTGCCTACAAGCCTACGGCGCCGATGGTGGGGCACCTGATGTGGTCGTCGGTCTGGATGCGCGAGGGTTCTTGTTTGGTCCCTCGTTGGCGCTGCGGTTGGGTGCGGGGTTCGTGCCTGTCAGGAAGAAGGGTAAGTTGCCGGGTCCTACGGTCACAGCAGGGTATGTGAAGGAGTATGGTGAGGATCTTTTCCAGATCCAAGCGGACTCTATCAAGGACGGTCAGAGAGTGTTAATTGTGGACGATATTATCGCGACTGGTATGTGTGAATGCACTCGAGATATGTTCATCAGGCGGTTGCATCCAAATCGAGTCCAAGATTACTGAGTCCGAAAAATAGGCGGCTCCGCTGCGGCAGCCGGGTCCCTAGTCAATCAATTGGGAGGTAATCTTGTAGGCTACGTCTTCATCCTCGAATTGGATTTCCTCAAGGGCAGAGAGAAGCTCGATGCTCCAGTCTACACCCTCCTATCGAGCCAATGACCAAACCCCAGGACGACGGCTACTACTACAGCAAGCGCGATATTTATGACATTCTTTGGTGTGATAGGGAAAGGGTCTTTATCTGGGATTGGTGTGGTTGGGAGGCTTTTGTGATATCTGAATTTCCGTGGCTGCACGGGTGTGGGATGGAGAAATAATAGATCGTGGGGATAATTGAGGCGTAACTACCTTTGCTTTATAACTATCCTTGTTAATACTACCGATTTCACCCGCACTCCCATAAGAAAGGGGAATATCGTTTATAATATAGAGGCTCGTAAGGTGGCCCTCTACCCCTCCTCTCCTCACTCAATAGACTCCAATCGATTGGTTATGCTCGTGGAGAAGATAGCCGGATTCCCCCGCTCGTCGGTGTTACATTGTAGTAGGGGAAGTTAAGCCGACTACCGCAAACTTGGGAGAAACAATCTTAGACAGGTCCGCCCTATCCGATGCATTCTGAGCGACCCCCTCCCTGCATAACTAGCAGAAATCCAGCAAATCTCATGAGACACATTACCCTATTAACTACTTAAGCGCAGCATACAGATCCTAGAGGGGGTATCTAGAGAAACGAAAGATAACACCACAACCAATGCAATGTATACCCGGAAAACCCGTAAGAACAGGAAAAGAGATGCGAAACAGGGTGGAGAACATTCTAGCAGCGTGGTCTATCGCCAAACAATGCAAAGCTCATTTGAATTTCAGTCGAATGATGGAGAAGAGCATATTCTGCAGAACATGCACCATGATCGCCCTGCAGAGGCTCGGCCGTCAGTCAAGAAAGTTCATTCGTAGGATCCAGCGATGTTTTGGTCGGGAGCGGCGGACGACCGCCAGAGGGAGAGAACTTACAAAGAGGTCGGAACCAGCTCCGGCCAGGAAGTTAGATCCGTAATCCCCTCAGCGGTAACATCGAACTGGAACGCCAAACCCATAATCCTCCTCACGATCCAACTCGCCACGATCTCACAAGCCCATGTAACGATCGACGCATAGAACGTCAATTCAAAAGTATAAGGGTCGTTTGGGTCAGAAAACGAGAAGTACGGGTAGATGTCTTTGTTGGCACCGAAGTGCAGGGCAACTACCTCGCCGAGGAAAGCGAGCATGGATACGTTTTCGGCAATGCCACGGAGGAAGAAAGAGCGACCAACAAACTTCCTATATTCGGCGTATTCTTGACCGTTGAGGCCAACCAGAACAAACAATTTGTGGACGAATCGGGTCATAGAGATTGGTGTGATGATGATCAGGAAAGACGACGAGAGAACTTGCAAGATGGCAAACTGTGAAGGTGAGCGGAGTCGCGCATACAGTGCGCGAACGTAGGTCTGGATGACTCGTTAGTGTCCAGAGGAAATATTGCAGGTTCCAAAGAGTGTGTCCGCTTGAACAACTTACTTGGTATGTGAGCATGAAGTATAGTCTGCAACCCTGTTAACTAAAGCCCGATGAAAAGCAAAGCGAAAGAGCTCACTTGAATATCCAACCAAGCGGATAGCTCCCGACCCTTTCGCCCTCACCTCCGCCTAGTATCCATCCTGTAATACCGTCAAGCATATACACCGTTGCCACCCAGCTGTACACATATACAATTGTCTCGATGTTGTTGTGAGGTAGCGTTCGTAGATACACCTCAGCGTACGCTTCTCCGAGGACAAAACATAGCAAACCGATAAACAAAGCCAAGCAGAACCATAGGAACCGGACGAAGCTCGCCGGAATCCACCTCTTCCGAAACCGCCTCCTAGGGTGCTCCACCGAAGCTTCGACCTGGACCTCAAGTGGTGCATCAGGATTCACCAGGCCAGCTCCTAGTTGCCTTCTTCGATCCCGTCGTCTAATGGTGTCCCCATCACTTGTCCACCAGTTGGACGTAAACAACCTTTGAGTCTCCGACAGCTGATTCCGCAGACCTAAATGACGCTCGCTTTTCAGCAGTATCCCGAAGGCAATCAGGACCGGAATTAGCATGGTGAAGAAAGTGAGCGTTATCCACGTGGTGTTGTGATTTGTTAGCGGATTCGATTTCGGAGCCAAGTAGATTGGAATAGGGATCGTTAGTGACCAAATGATGATGATAACCACCGTGGATGGTAGTCCAAGAGCGAAGGGCCACCTAAATGCCTCAGTCAGCTCTAGAATGCCGGTAGAAAATCCTCAAGAACATCGCCTCACCAGTTCATGCTATAAATGTTGAAGAGCTTCGTAACCCACAGCAGTCCAACAGTATTGTAGATACCATAGTATATAAACAAGAAGAACCAGAAGTTCAGCCTAACGAGTGCTTCGCCGTGTCCTGGTCCAGCGTTATCGCCGCCGCCGTTTGTCGATATGTCTGTACGCCCCAGGATCTGGCCAACATGATCCCGATATAAAATCTGCCAGAAGGTTCGTGGATCTATCGCCTTGCACAAGAGCTGTAGGAAACGGAAAGCACCCAAAGCCGTAGACTTTGGATGTTCTATCGGATGTGTTCTACGAATATTATCGCGTATCGCCAGTAGCCCTGGAGAGTCGGAGAGCGGGTACGAAGGAAATGGTATCGCACACCAGCCGATAGCCTACAACCGAAACGTCAGTGACGATACCGCAAACTAGAGGCGCGTGCGACTCACGATACCCGCCGGCAGAAGTATCAACAGCATCCACCTGCTCCACCAACGCTCCACCACCGCCTTGACTGCGTCCTCCCTCGGCTCTACAAACAGATACTTCACCTTCGAAACCCCAGACCACTGCATCCCCTCCTCCTGTATATCGCCATCGCCGGTTCCATCGCCGAGTGTCCCATAGTTGACCGAATGTCGTCGAAATCCGGCAAAAAGATCGCCTACGCTACGCCGTCTGCTGCGCCTATCTCCGGCCGGAAGCGCACGAAATCGCCCAAGAAGCGGGGACTCTTGGTCCTGCCGCACTCGCGACTCTGTACCCTGCTGAAAGCTGAAAAAGGCAGGCATCGGAGGAAATCTTTCATGCTTTTCGGCGGGGGTCGCGAGACAAGTTCGACGACAGCGAGATACGTGTTTTAGCAGGGGCAAAATTTCTTTCCGAACTAGGACTAGGCGATTCATGAAACCGAACAGGTGCTACTCCACTACGCTAGCCGGTTGGGGTTTAGCTTTCTCGCATCACAACAAGAATTTTTGGACTCGTTCGACGACGACGACGCTCCATCGAGCTTTCGCACTATGCGCCAGGAAGAATATCCAAAAACCCGCTATATATTGATTTTATCGCAGCACAACCGATCGCTGTATTTTCCGATCGGAAAAAGAAATCAGGAAACGCCCAAAACTCCAACGCCGGAGGATTCGAGCCCCGTTTCGCATACAAACAAAGATTTAGAAAACATCACCTCTGCCTCCATTGCAGGCCGGCGCTGGTCATGCACAAATACGAATACCTCTCTCCGAGGCTCTGTTGGAGTGATAAAGCCCTCATATCCAGCTCGTCGATTAAACTAGAGCAGCGAAAATGTCAGAGCATGCTTCACCCATGCGGCCGGGTCGTCTCATACCAATATACGCTGTTTCTCTTTTTCTACCTGTTTTCTCTCTTGATACCATAACCTCTTTCGTGCTCTGGGGCTTTTTTTGAGTTGCGCAGCAGTCGCAGAAAACGTCGCATTCCAGCTCTGGAAGATCCGGCGTTGGAAGTCTCTGCGGCGCAGGCGTCGGCGGTGGACCTGCGGGAGTGTTGCTTCTCACTTGTTTCACGCGCGCATCTACTGCTAAGATCTGCGCGGGCACTCGCTTGCAGTTGCGGAGGTCCTGGGAATCCTCCTCCGGGAAGAGCAGCGGATCCACGATCAGGAGAGGTTTTCGAACGCCAACAATCGCTGGGACCCTTTCTGCTCGCGGCGTCATCATGTTTCTATTGTTGCGCCAGTGAGATGTCCTTGGCCTCTGGACTTTTGGCGAAGATGATGAGCTACGCGTTTCGCTAGAGGCGGACATGCACCATGAACCGGCGATATTACTTGAGGCCGATCGTCGATGGTGCAGATCATTGAAGTTGACCCAGCTCGCAGATAAATCCCTTCGGACATCTTGCAGAGGCGACGTGGACATCTTGTGGTGGAAGCGAGGTGGGTAGGAGAGCGATGACGGGAGGGTGTGGGGGAAGATATTGATAATGATCGGTTGCGGCTCAAGCAAGCTTCCTGAGGCTTGCGAAAACGTTTGGAACGGTTTAGGGGAACTTGGGTGGGATATTTGGTCGATTTGTGCGTCCAACGGAGTAGTTGTAGGAGGGTGGGAAAAAGAAGGGCATCGGGGGGGAATGGTCCAGTTTTGATCATCTGGGTGGGTTAGGGTTCCTACGCTCGCCAATCCATGTGTAGCCAATCCGAGAGCCCCACCAACCGGTAATAGTCGCGCAAGACTCAACCCGCACCCTCCCCCCCTTCGGAAATTTCCCACTAGAATACAACAAACGACGATATGTGCGTCTTCAACCATAGGTCTAACAAATCCCATTTTCTCGTCGGCGACTCCCACCAACGAGTCTGCTAGGCCGGTACCATCCCAAAGAGCTAAACGAGTCCTACCATGCTTATCCCTGGGGTCTCCACCGCAAGCTGCGATCACGGCTCATCACTTGGGCACACCCGGGGCATATCTATAATCTCTAAGGGTGCATATGGTCATAAGCTAGCCTACCTATTTCTCGCTTTTCATGAGGCTCTGCCTGTTACGTCTGCCGGCTCTCGGCTTGCTCACACTATCGTATTACAGAACATTTCCAACGGCTTCACTTTCTCCGGGGGACTATTCGATGGAGGTCTTCAACATTTCATTGATACTACAAAGCATGAAAAGAAGTCGGGTGCAGAGCTGAACTGAACTGAACTGATTACATGTCCCAGCCAATAAACTTGGCGACTTTTCCTCGGTTACACGCTAACCCCTTTGGGATCACACACCAGTTCCCCTAACTGCCTAGCGCACGTTCGCTGTCGGCTTATCCTGAAAAAGTCGCCAGACTCACGTAGTCCGTTGGTCGACCGCCGATGCGCATCCCCGCTTGGGATATGTTGCTTCGAAATCGCCATTTACGAGAAGCCGCCACCGTCCGAAGGATATCCTCAGCCTCTCTCATTGCATCTCTCCTTTTGTTGACTTCGTCGTCGTTGCCTTTTCACTTCAACTGCTCGCAACGCTGTTCCCGAAACGGAGAGGAAATAGAGAGGAATTTTTTTTTTTTCCCATCAAGACCTTGAGGTTTGGAAATGTCTATTTGAACTGGCGATTTGATCATGACCTGCGACCTGAGGCTCCGTAATAGTTGCCAAGGTCGCCGAACATTGGCGGCGCCTCACGCAAATCTGGCGTAGGCAATCGACTGATTCTTGGCGCCGACGGTTGAGGCGGAGCCAGCGATCTCGAACCGGAGCTCACTCGACTACCCGAACTGGTGTATGCAGCATTCTGACCAGCCGTCTGGTAGCTCCCATATTTATAGGCGCTCGATGTCTGTTGATGCTGGTGCTGTTGCTGGTGCTGGTGCTGGTATTGCTGCTGAGGCTGCTGATACTGTTGATGCTGCGGATACTGTTGGTATTGCTGGTACTGCTGGTACTGCGGGTACTGCTGATGCTGCTGTTCCGGCCGATGCGGTAGCCTGCTGGCATACGATGGAGGCGCCGCAGAATTGGCGCCTCTCGAGAGCAAGTAAGACGCAGGAATCTTCTTCGTCATGATGGCCTTTCCTTTCGTCGATGCGTGTTTTTGCGGTGTGGTTGCGCGGAGAGGTTGAAATTTGCGATCGGATAATTTAATGACCTGCCCCGTGCTTGCGTATAAATATATATATATATACGGGGTCGTTACTCTTTTTCTTAAAAGCCGCAGGCGATGACGCGAGCCGACGCGATGACTCAGTTGAAAACCAATTCAGCAACGGGTCAATTTTGTTTTTCCCTCCCGCGGATGAATAATAACATGACAGTCCCTCTCACCCGGTGAGTAAATCGAAACCCGACGTCTCCTCGAAGGAGTCAGGCAGCGAGGAATGAGTGTGTGTTTCCACCGTGGAGAGAAAAGAGGTGTAGTAGGTTTGGGATTATTATATAGGGAAATATATTTTCTGAGTCGTCGTCACACCCGGCACACTGCCCCCCCGCCAGGGTAGCAGGCTCAGGTCCAGGCAGAACAAAAGTTTAAAATTGGGTTAGAGTGAGTTAAAAAGCATGGTGGGCTAGGTGGCAGCCTAGGCGGCGCGGGGCCCAGGCCCGTTGCGGAGAGAACGGGGTTTAGCTGGGGGGATTGGCCCCCGTGATAGGCCGCCTCGGGTGGGCTGTGGGGGCCGTTTTTTTAGTTTCCCACGGTGTCGAGGGCATTGGCGAGGGTTGCGCGTGTGATTGTATAGCCTTACCGCCAGCAGAGAAGGATTGGGCACGCCCACCTGGCCGGTTTTGGGCATGGCGGTGGAGGCGGCGGGACTCTTTGCCCCGGTCACCTCTTTCTCGATCGATGGGGGTCTTCGGCGTACGAACCGAGAGTCGGTGATGAGGGCACCGCACGTCGTTTTGCCCGCCACCCTGCTTCACCCTGCTTCACCCTGCTTCACCCTGCTTTGGAGAGCACCGTCCGCTTCCGTTTGATCAAAGGCGGTGACCCAGACCGGCGCTGTTTTCTCTCCCCTCCTCTTTTTTCTCCGTGCCGGTTGGGGAATTGGGGGAAACAAAAGGCTATCGCTATGCTAGTCCATGCACAACACACAACAGCGGGCATTCCTTCCTGGTTCTTGGCAGATGCGTACGTAATCACGGTGCTTATGTAAACATTTCTGCTTACGCAATCACGTCTCTCCCCCTAATCTTCACTTCCCCACGCAACCCGGCAAATCACGTAAAAATGGCAGATGGTGCTGGCGCGTTTTCTCTCGGCTTCTTCCCGCTTCTCTCCGCTTCTCCCTGCTCCTCCCTGTTCCTCCCGCGTGCGCGGCGTTTGGCGTCGTCACTGCCCTCGTTGCGCGTTGCGCGCCCTTAGTCAACATTCCCCTTCCTATCATAGGGCGTGTGCTTGCGCTTGGCTTGAAACTTTCAAATTGAGTTCGATTGGCCCGGGTCGCTTACCTTGTCGCCTAATCAACAACATCACCCGTTCCAAGAAGGGGAGCGAGAAGGCAACAGTGCTGAGTATGTGGTTCTCTTGTTGTGTGTCTCCCGTTTTAGTAGCAGAACACGTCGTGACCAAGTCGGTGAGTGTCACGATGACGACTCGCTGTGGGGAGGGTGGGTGTTTGGAGCTCTTTCTTGGGCGTGGAGGGCACGTCTTTTTGCTCTTTCCGGAACAAAAACGATGGTTTGGTGGTGACGATGAGGCACTGTAGCCTAGTCGATTATTCCCGCTCACCTGGAGGTGGACGGGGAAGCTGCCCCCGAATTTCAAGGGAAATAGCCTTTATCCTTCCTCCCGCGGACTCTCAGCGTATTTTTTCCCCGGGATAATTAAGCTAATCTGCTTCCAAGATGGAATATTAGGGCTTCGACAAGCCGATTGCAGATTCCCGAGATCAGGCATCCATAATCCGTAACTTCGGCGCGTATATACGGCAGATTAGTGCTCTATCTTGTAGCGTTCGGGGTTAACCCACCATCCCGCAGTTGAGGGCTTTGATTTGATTCGATTTGATTGTTTACGATGACGTGCATTGCTGTAGCCTAGTTAGTTATCTCTCTCTCTGGAAACGAGAGGAGAGTGCCGACAAAAACTCCCAGGCAGTGCCACAAAAATCTCTCCTGCCCTCAATACATGTTCCCCGAACGTAGGGAGCACGGGAAACGGCCCTCAGGTGACCACTGACATGAGTTAGGGATGCAGGAGACCGGTGCGGACACGCCGAGGAAGGGGCTCTGTCCTGTCGTGCAATGGTGACGACAGACTTTTGTTACAGGGATAACTACTCTAATACAATGACCTTTCATTCTGTCTGCTCATATACCACAAAGAGTTCACCAGAATACCGCACAGGTCATCTCGCAAAACACCATGACCTGTGCACGCTAGGGAGGAATACCAATCGATACGCGCATCCGCCCGGGGACTACCGTTGTACCGCCGCAGATGTGTCCGGGAAGGACTCCTGTCACTACGGGCACGTCTCCGAGAACCGCCGCTGTATCATGGCGAATGTATTCGGAAGAGACTCCCGCGGCCATTAGGCACGCTCCCAGCGAGGGGAGTGGAAAGAAAAACGCTTGAGAGGCAGCAATCAGGCCAAACCTCATATCGTGGCATTCTGATAAATTCGCTCGTGGTATCGGGAGGAGAATAGAACGAAAGGTCGTGGTACTCGGGTAATCACCCCCCTCTAGTTACAGCAACAACAAAACACTCACTCAACCCAGATCCCAGACCCCAGATCCGCTTGGCCGCTCGAACAAACCGAGTCGCCCGTCCACACTTGCCCCACAGCGTCGTCTTCATCTCACAACCCCAAACCCGCCTAACCCTTGCATATGCAAGTCCGTTTAACTCCAGCATTGCATCGTGGCTGCGTTCGATGGATGTAACATTGCAGCGCAGTCAGAAATCCCCGATGCTTGGGCACGGCATGAGTGGCTGAAAAAGTCTAAGTGTCCCGAGGACCCAGGGCGGGCTCTGACCCTGCAGCGTGATACAACAGGGCTTCTAGCTTCTGATTAGAACTGTCTAATCTTTCTTTTTATTTTTATTTTCCCTTTTAGCATGGTGGTAGGCCGGCAATCAAGCAACCAGAGGAGGGTGTGGGACCGACAAACACGTGAGGCCCTCTCTTCTGCGGAGCTTTAGGAAGGTGATACCATTCCAGTAGACAATTGTACGACGGCCGCGGACGCTCTCACCTGTTTCCGTCTAGAAGCTCGACGGGCGATGGATATTCTAGAGCCAGCGTTCTTGTTTCATTCACATCGTCTCACAATACATTTTGTCTCTCAGCCCTCGGTGGAACGCGCGAAAATGCTCCATCCTGGCTCTCGGCGTTTCCACTCTCGAGACCGCCGCGAACACAATCCAGCGGGACATCCACCCCGTCCGTATTCCAGATTAGGTTTTAAAAAAAACCTGTTTCCTCTTGCCTCCGTCTCTCGGAACGAACATATTCCGTAGGGGGGGTTTGTGTTGTCACTTGAGACACCGTCGTCTGGTCATACTCCGATGGCTAGATGACGCTGCTGCTGCTGTCTTGGCCAGTAGAATTGATAGAACCGAGACCACTACGCACTATAGTCGCGCTGGTACGTAGCACTTGTACCTGCACCAACGCAGCAGAAGAAGATCCGCGATCTGTCCTGCAGCCTCCAAGATGATTGGGACTTTCTTTCTCCACGATTCTCGCTTCCGAGACGATGGGAGATTGCGGCAATTTAATATCCCTGCCGCACCGATCGAATCGGAGACCAACCGTGCTCCTCCCCAAAATAATTGTGCATGCGCTCCCTGCACTTCCTCACTGCCACTTTGAGACTTTCGACGTTCGAAGGACCCGAATCTCCACCGGATCGGGGCCTTTTCTGGGAGAGAGAAGAAGAAGAAAAGAAGCAAAAAAAAAAAACAGGAGGATTCCATCCGCGCCCTCCCCCATCCCTTTCCTCCGAACCTACACCAACAACCCCCCCAGCCTCTGTTGTTGCCCGATAACCCAAAGCCACAGGATCGACAAAAGAAAAAAAAAAAGAAAAAGGAAACACCCAGGTGGCGACTCTGCCTCCAAAGCGGTAAGCGATTTCCAGGTACGACATCCCCGCCCGCCAATGTCAGAAACCCCAACAATGATCCCCCCCCAAAAAAAAAAAAAACGCCAGATTCGAACGACGGGGTTCGAATGGATGATGGATGGATGTTGCTCAGCTTTTACGTCAGCGCCTTTTTCTCTTTCTTTCTTCCTCTCATCCATTCGTAGAATGTAACGCCGGCTCGCGGCAGGTGTCTAGCTCACTTGAGCTACACGGCGTGAGCACTTTTTCCTCGGCCCTGTCTCTTCTCTTCTTTTTTTTTTTTCTTGGGGGGGGGGGACACCGGGGAGGAGCCCATGCTGAACGGTCCCGGCGGTGGGCGGTCACGGATTTCCTTGACCGGGGGGCGGGGAGGGTGCCATGACGCATGCTATGGCTGCTCTGTGGCTGCCTCCTCGTCGATGCTCGTCACTCGCTCTGGCCGCCGTCTCGTCCGCGCGCTCTGCTCTTTTTCTTTTCTTTTTTCTTTCTTTTGCAGCTATCCGACTGACCCTGTCTGGGGTGTGGATCCTAGCACTTTGTGCGCGGCAAGGCTTTTTCCTTGTGCCCTACAGGGTATTTGTTTATTGGTGGCGTGGCTAGGTGGTGCCGCGCATCTGTTGCGTTTGTCGATGGGCTTGACCATCGGATCCGTGTTCAGACCCTCCCCTCTCTTTCTTTTCTGGGAGAGTAAATAATGGAAAAGGGAGCAATGATCAATTTAAAGGACGAGCTCACACCCTGTTCTTTTTCCTCCTCCTTCTGCTGCTGCCATAAATATTTATTTGATCGAGGTCTTTTCTTCTCCACTCGTTCACGACTTGGGAGAACGCTCTCGCCCTCATCTTCCGTTTCTACTCTCATATTCATTTATTACTTTTTACTTTTTTTTTGGCACAAGCCCAACTATATCCGTCTGTGCGTCGTATCGAGATGCGTTCTGCTCTGATCCTATCCGCCCTCGCGGTCATCGCCGCTGCGATTCCAAGCCCCCAGGAATTGCCCATTGATGCCATTGACACGGTGCCGGACCCTGACGTGCAAGGCCCAGACCCCACTATCCAAACTGACCCCGTCGACTACGACTCGTCGGCCGCCATCAAAGCTGCTATCGCTGATGTCGAACAGGATCCTCCATCCATCAGGAAGAAGCGCGATGGCGGCTGCGAACCACAGCCGGCGGGATCGGGTCCCGTGCCCTACCCTGACTCTCCAGAAGCCTTCCTCGCCAGCAGTGACATTGCGTCCACCGCTGGATCCGCGGCGACGCCCGCTAGCTACAGCCAATCGTTCAGCAATCTGAACGGCTCTATCAGTTCGCTAGGTTATATGGGCTTGTATACACTCACCTCATATGATGTGGCTTTGTGTGCCTCAAAATGCAATAACGCCTATCCGTGCCAGGCTTTCAATATTTACTTCGAGCGCGATCCAACCGTGAACCCGAGTTATGGCAGTGCCTGCCCTAACCCTCCTAGCTTGACTAACATCAAATGCACGCTTTGGGGATATCCGGTCTATGCTGAGACGGCCAAGAATACCGGCCAATGGCGGTCCCAATTCCAGGTCGTGATTGCTGGTTCGAACGGGTATAACAGGGTCCTACCTTATAAGACACCCTCCGGATGGACTGGTCCCACCGTTCTTCCCGGGGCTATCAACGCGCCTTTGTTGGTATGTCTTTCACCCTATACCGCACCTCGAGTCACATCTAGAGCATAATTTATCTGACATGTGAAAAAATGTTTAGAACGGCGCCAACACGTACATGGGCTACAAGTTCTTTAAGGACATCTACGACCCCTCCGTCTGCACTGCAGCCTGCGACGCCACCACCGCATACAACAGACGCCACCCTTCAAACTGCAAATACAACGTCTGCGTAAGTCCCTCTCCCCAAGCCCGCGACCAAAGAGGAGAGAAAAAAAAAAGAAAAAAACAAACCCCACCATCTCTTTAAGCGCCTCCACAACGCCACACAGGCTAACTCGGAGAAAAAAAAACTCCCCGAAACAGAGATACGTAAACGCATACATCCTCACCGAGAACAACGTCCCGCAGGGCTTCTACTGCTCCATGTACTCGGCCAACTGGGACCCGTCGTACGCGGCCAACACGGGCCAGACCCGCGGCTCGGACGTGTACAGGGTCGTCGACAGCGTCAGTTTCTTCAACGCCACGGCCGACTCCGGGATGACCTGTTAGACGGGATGGAGGAGAAGAGGGATTAGTGGGAAAAGGGGGATTGGCGATCTGAATTTTTTTTTTTTTTTTTTTATAATCTGATTTGGCTCTGGTGGTAGCTGATCTGACCGGCCAACAGGGCGCCGGCCAGTTTGTCGAGCGCGGAACCTG
>JAGHQL010000196.1:0-47065 GCA_020080175.1 Glutinoglossum americanum
ATTGTATAACTGTTGACCACTACCATTTCGCCAATCCAAGCATAACCAACAACAGTTACCCATACCTAGCATTCTCGCCGCCACGCGAAAACTGCCACAAGGACTACTAGCGAGACTAGATGTCGTTTGCTGCCTGAGATGCGAGATTCGGTAAGGCTAAATAGGTGGTAACTGTATAGACTTAGGGCAACAATGCCAATATTCTGAATCACACTGAAGCGTTTAAGGTGCAGTGCAACTTGAACGCAGCCCTTCCAAACCTACGGCGAGGGGCGCAAATAGTTTATAGCTTGGTTCACCTATATCGGTATGGACGGGGCGGGAATGAAGCAATCCCCGCAGTGAAAAAGACAACAGACTGCGCCGTAACCCTCGCCCTGAGCTTGCGCAAGTACACTACTTTATCTAACGCGTGGGTGGTTCAAACATAGCCCAGCTAGCTTCAAGCGGAAAATGGGCCTGGTGCCCGGAAATAAAGGGCGTCAGGCCCCCTTGTAGTAGTTATGTGTCAGAAGCAGAAGCAAGGAGAGCATTTAAAAGAGATAAGGAACGATTTGATTGTATTGCTCAAGTTAGGTGCCGCCTATTGACCATGGACTTCCGAGAATACTAGCTAACTTATACAGTAGAGACTGACTGCGGTCTAGGCTTCCGAACAGGACGGCATGACATAAGGCGGCATGACACGGGGCGGTAGATATTATCCAACAGGTAGCTCGACATACAGAATTGCACTGTATGAATTACTAATGACACCAAACAAAGGAACAACGTACGTTAGGGGGGAGGCGGGATATTTTAGGATATGCTCAGCCGCCGATCTGTAGGAGTGCTGATAGTCACAATCCCCAAAAGCGCAATCTTTATCCCGCGTGCTTCTAGCGTTTGGATTGTGCGCGAAGTTTTAACAGTTTCACGATCCGTCGATCGTCCTTTCCGATTGCTATTGACAACGCCGTTCGTCCGTTATAATCTCTCGCTTCTAAATTTACGTCTTCTCGCTCCAGTAAAAGTTTCACCACTGCTTCTCTCGAGTATACTGTTGATATATGCAGGGGCGTGCGACCCGAATGGTCCCTCCTGTTCGCTTGAACGCCATTACTTTTTAACAGCATATTGACTATCTCGGTATGCCCGTACCGCGCGGCCCAAAAGAGTGGAGTCCAGCCGTCCTCATCCTCCAGGTCGGATTCCACATTCTTTTGCAGCAGGTCGTAAACCACCCTCTCGTACCCGCTCTTCGCGGCGTCGGAAAACTGCGCTACTGAAATCCAATCTTTCGACCATGGTACTACACCGGACTGACTCATGAGCAGTTGCACGGATGCCACATTTCCGCTTATTGCTGCGGATTTGAGAGCCCCTTCGTGTATTCGCATCCCACTATTTCGGGCCAGCAGCAACTTCAGTATACCCTCGCTGCTAGCCCGATTCTTCGCCGCAGTCTTGAGCACCTCCTCGGTAATATGGACGCTACCATTTCGCGCCAGTAGTAAACTCATCAACTCTTCGCCACGCCGGTGATTACCAGCTGCAGCTACAAGTATCTGTTCAGTGATAAGGATATCACCACCCCACCTCAACAGTAATTCCGCCACCTCTATACGTTCCTTTATCACTGCAGCTGCAAGCACCGCTTCAGTTATGTGGGTATTGCTACTTCGTGCTAGCAGCAACTCTAAGACATCATTACAGCCTTCCGACGACGCAGTTTCGAGCACTCTTTCAGTTATCCGGACATCACAGTCTCGCGCTAGCAGCAGCTCCATCATATCCTTGCTGCCTGCAGCTGCAGCCATGAGTACTCTCTCACTTATGTGAATATCACCATTTTGCGATATCAATAACTTCAGTACGTCCTTTCCGTAGTGCTGATTCTTCATCGCAGACTTGAGCATCTTCTCGGTTATGCGGATGTCGCCACTACGTGCCAGTAGTAACTCCATCAGCTCTTTGCCACTACTCTTTGCTGCAGCTATGAGTACCTCGTCGGTGATGCAGGCGCCATCGCCCCGCGCTAGCAGTATCTCCATCATCCCCTCACGGCCATTTTCCGCTGCAGCTATGAGCACCTCTTCACTTATTTGGACACTGCTATTTCGTGCCAATAGCAGCTCTACCGTCTCCTCGCGACCCGCAGATGCCGCAACAGCGAGGACACACTCACTTATCCGGCTGTGACCACCTCGTGCTAGTAGCAATTCTACCAGCTCTTCGCCTCTCTTACAGTTCTTCGCCGCAGCCACGACCACGTTTTCAGTGACATGGGCATAACCACCTCGCTCCAGTAGCAGTTTAAATACCTCTTCAGTACTCTCCCAACTCTTTGCCGCTGCCTCGAGCATATCCTCAGTGATGTAGATATCGCTACCTCGCTCTAGCAGTAACCTCATCATTTCCCCACTGCCCACTGCTGCTGCTTCGAGCATCTCCTCGGTTATGCGAATACTACTTCGTGCCAGCAGCAAATTTAGTGCGTCCTTCCCAAGTGTCTTATTCTCCAATGCAACCTTAAGAACTCCCTCAGTTATATAGATGTCGCCACCTCGTTCCAATAGCAGGTTTAACATCCCTAACATCCCTTTATTGGATTTCCGGCTAAGTACCGTAGCCTTGAGCATCTCTTCAGTTACGTAGATATCATCACTTCGTGTCAGCAGCAATTCCATCACCTCCTCGAGGCCATTCGCTGCTACAGTCATGAGAAGCTCCCCAGTGACATGGATATCGCTAACTCGGTCCAGCAACAACATCAACGCCTCTGTGCCGCTCGTCAGATTCCCTGCAGCAGCCTTGAGCATCTCCTCATCGATGTGTATGTCGCCACCTTGCGATAGTAACAACTCTATCATTTCCTTGCTGCCCTCCGCCGATGCAGTCGCGACTATCTCCCTAGTTATACGTGTATCACCGCTTTGCGCTAGCAACAGCGTCAGCCCCTCTGCGCCGCTCCGCCGATTCCCTGCAGCAGCCTTAAGCATCTCTTTACTGATGTGTATGTCGCAACTTCGTGCTAGTAGTAACTCCATCATTTCCTTACTACCCTCCACCGTTGCAGACACGAGCACCCCCTCGGTCGCGTGAATATCACCACGTTGCGACAGTAGTAGCTTCAGTACATCACCCCCACTGACTTTATTCTTCACCGCAGTCTTGAGCACCCTTTCAGTTATAGGGATGTTACCACTTCGCGCCAACAGGAGCCCCATCAACTCCTCGCCGCGGTTCAGGTTCTCCGCTGCAGCTATGAGTACCTCCTCAGTAATAAGATTGTCGCCACGCTAGCAGCAACTCCATTGCCTCCTTATGGCCCTTTGTGGCCGCAGTCATGAGCACTTCCTTAGTGATGCAGGTATCACCCCCTTGTGCCAGGAGAAGCTCCATCATTTTTTTGCTACTTCGCCAATTCCCCGCCGCAGCCTTGAGCATTTCCTCGGTGATATGGATACCACTGCCCCGCATCAGCAGCAATTCCATCGCCTCCCAGCTGCCATCCCCTGCTGCACGACCGAACACTTCTTCCGTAATATAGGTATCACTACCTTGAGCTAGAAGCAACTCTAGTACATTCTTGCCATCCCCCTGGTTGGCCGCTGCAGCAATGAGCACCTTCTCAGTAATATGGATGTCACCAACCCGGGCAAGCAGCAACTCGAGTATCTCTCTGCCACCATTCCAATTCGCGGCTGCAGCTTTGAATATCTTCTCAGTGATACGGATATCACTAACTCGCTCTAGCAGTAACTCCACCACCTCCTTGCTGCCATACTTCGCTGCAGACTTAAACACCTTTTTTGTGATATAGATATTGCTATCTCGCCCCAATAGCAACTCCAGCATCTTTTTGCCACTCCACCAGTTCCTTACTGCATCCATGAGAATATCCTGACTTATGTAGATATCACTACCTCGTGTCAACAACAATTTCAGCATCTCCTCACCGTTTCTCGAGTATCTCACTGCAGCCTTGAGCATCGTCTCCGTGATAAGGATGTCATCACCTTGTATCAGCAGCGACTCCATTAGCTCCTTGCTACCCATTGCAGCAGCCTCCAGCACTTTCGCCGTGATCTGTTCATTCTTGTTTTGATCCAATAGGATTTTCACCACTGATATCCGTTCGTTTGTCACCGCATGGTATAATGCGGTACACCCAAGCCAATCTGTGGTCCGCACGCTGGCGTTCTTCACAAGTAGTAGCTGTACTACTTCACACCGGCCATATTTACTAGCAACTTGCAGACCAGTGTAACCATTGCGATTGCGTTCTTCCCGTTTTAGGTCCCCGCCCCTAGCCGCGGCCTCCCGTTCTACGAGCTCTGGAAAGCCAAACACGCAAGCTATGAAGAAAGGCTTCGGTGGTGAGCAGAGGCCATCTAATATGGGGAATCCACCAATATAACGTAAAGAGTAGATTTTCTTTTCGGTTCCTTTCATCCACTCAGCAAACGCAGTGCTTACCCCCTGGTCTTGCGAGACAAACGAGTCGATCAATATCTTCAGCCTGTCGTTGAATCGATTATCACCACAAAGACTACAATGAGTTGCCCAGTGAATGGCAGCATAATCGTAAAAGCCTCGCCTAGATTGGTTCAATGCTATAAGAGATTTGTTAGCATTGCTTCCTGGGTGGCAAAGGTGCAAAAGGCATGTCTCTGCAGCAATTTTGTTGGCCTCGACCGAGGAATACTCCGCCCTTTCCTCGAGGAATTCTCTCACTGAGAGATGAGCAAATCTGAAAATATTTAATGCGTTATCCCAAACCACCAAGTTGCAGCACAAATTAAGCACGTCTTCTTTCTCCAGAGGTTTGGAACTCTCCGTAGACAAGGCAGCGAGAAACTCGTCAAGAGACAAAGGTCTCTGTGCGCAGAGAAGCCATTTGAGAGCTCTCTTAGCGAAGATCCGGCTCCAATACCCAGATTCTTCAATCTGTTCGTAGATCTTCGCATAAATATCGGCTAGTTCCTTCGGGAGATTTCCAAGCTCTTCTCGAACGTCGGCTTCGATTTTTATACGTCTCGAGTTGCAGAGGCCCTGTAACTGAAGACTAGCCCAGCGAAACCTACCAGAAATGATGAATCGGTACGTTTCAATGGAAATTTGTCTTTAAAAATGAAGGATCGTGAGACTAACATTCCTTGAGCACCGTCCTTGAGCACTTTAGTTATCAGATCTTTCAATTCGTCAGAAACAACGCCACTCAGTAACCTCTTCTTCATTATTGATTGGTCGACTTCAAAGTGGATAAAGCGCTCGATGTCCTTTGTGTTATCGCATGCCTGGACGTATATGTTCTGTGCGTGCTTTAATCGACAGGAAATATCTTGGTTGTCTCGACTGGAGACGAAAATTTTAACCAGACTGGCAGAGAGCTTCAATATCTCGTCCAGCTTTTCCAAGATCTCAAAGCGCAATTCATCAGTGCATTCGTCCAAGGCATCGATAACGATTGTAACTGGATTGGTCTCCGCAATGTCAATAATGAGCTTCGCAGTATCTTCAATGGTCAATCTCCCAGGCTCGAACCCATCTTCTTCCATTTCCTTGTACCTTTTTACCACGACCCCCCTTACGGCACCAGACCCCAAGCATGATAATTGTCGGAGAATGCTACGAAGAATTTCCGCTGGATCCGCTCGTTCCGGCTCCGCCACATTACGTGTACAGTAGAAGTATGCTAACAGTTCAAACCCTTTATGTTCGGAGCTTTCGTGGAAGAAAGAGTCAATAACCTTAGATCTAGGCAAAGGTAATGAAGTTAGGAAAATTATTAAAGAAGAGGGTGAGTCTGAATACCCACACAAGCATGGTCTTGCCTGAACCCGCTGAAGATCATAGATTAAGGTTAGCAGCATTTAAACCCGGAGGGATGGCACTTACGGATTCCGTGCAGCCACAGTATTGATGACGCACTTGATTTTCTCCATCGTATGAATTCTTCATTGTTCAGTAACCAAATCCCTGAACCTCTCAATCGTCCTTGACTAATATTCTTGTGGTGCTCCTTGTGTGGTATAGCTGATAGCCATCTCAGGATATCACGGCGTTCTGATTCTGAGCAACGGTCAGCCACCCTAAGTAGCTAAAGGTTGTAGTTCGATCTACCTACTCTGAAGATTGTCGTGCAAGTCCAACACCTTATCGCCAATACGAGCGATTGGCATTTCGAGCTCTTTGAGGATACTTTTTAATTCTATTTGACGGTCATCCAAATTAATAAGGCTATCACTGATAGCTTTTTGGACTACGAATACTCCAGTTAATTCCAACGTTTCGTGTAAATGAAGTGCTTGTTATCGACCCACATTCTGCATCAGCTAAGTGTGCATACTGAGCTACGTTTGCCTCTTTTTGCGCAATACTGGTGGTAAGGTGTTGAAAATCGATCTCTTCCAGTTGCACAATACTCTTAACTGTGCGCACTAGAACATCTGGCTTAGTACGTAGACCTTAATGTGTACGCTAGACTCGCTTCAACGTACAAGCCGTATTCTGACCGTAGTAGCACCTTGCCTTTGATAAGTATAGCAAAACTGTTGTATAAAGCTCAATCAAGGACCTCTTGAGCCCATCTGATGATGATAGCTGGTCGTGTAGGTAAAGATCCTCAAAGATGGCGAAGCGGCTTATGAGATGGGCAATGCGTTCCATGCCTTCAAGCAGAGCACCAAACTTTTGGCTGTCGTTCACCGCTATCTCCACGATAGTTAGAACCTGCTGACCTTCATAGATAGTAAACTCAACTTGTAGAAGTACGCGAACGCCTGCCCAAGGCAGGGCCGCATGAATAGGGTCATATTGCACTGCACAATCTCCAATCCGTATAAACTTGTCTAACCAGGATATGATTTTGTCGATTACATCGCGAAGGACGATCGTCTCGCCGTTTTTCTTCGAGTATTTCCAGCGCTTCGCTAGGCATAAGTTCTTTTTCTCTTCCGCAGCACTTCGCAGTTGATCGAGAACAAGCAATTTTTTGGAACCGGGAGGACAATCGAAATCTATATGTTGTCTATCCTCGGGATTCAGTTTCTGTACCGCGATGTCCCATAGACTTTTACCCGAGCTATTCAGTGCAGTCAGCCTTTAATCTCCATAGAGCTGTATAGTGTCTCATACTCCGGACTGGGGAGATAGGTTTCCGACATTAAGCCAGCTCGAGATGGTATTACCCTTGTTGGCTAAACCCCATAAGATCAGGGATACGCGTCGTCTTGAGGCAGTGCTGAGCCCTTAGGTATCAAGAAAGTTTGGTTATGGATGTAGTCCGTTCTTTGAAGGCACCCGCGGTAGTCCGGAGAGAGATGAATAGGAGTGCTGCGCTCAAACACTTACTGTCTGCATGCATTGCCCCACTAAACTACCCCGCTAAGCTGAACTATGGGATTGAATGATTATGGCTTGCTCTATAACCTCTTATTTGTTTCAAGCAGCTTTTTCGGCGGCAAAGGGCTTAGCTGTTTTGTAACGAGAGATAGCATTACAGAAGGAGAAGGTGCGATCGAGAGAGTTGGAAGTGGGACCCGGCTCACCATCTAAAGCGGCGCCGATGGGAGGTGCAGTTTACCCAACTTCTGCCCCGTTTTGGCGGGCGAGAACGCCGCCCTGTGCTCGCGCGAGCGGGCTGAGCCGGTGCCGCTCCAACTGCCCTCCATCATGTGCCTCCCCACCACGCATCCAACTCCACTTAACCTCCCGAAAACCCACCATGAAATTCTGAACCCGCAAAAAATCACACCAATTCTCTCTCCCAAATGCTCCTCCGTATAGAGTAATTCCGTGTCTCTTTTTTTCTGGCCCAGAGACTCCAGAATCACAGGAGATGAGTTGCAGGCGCTACTTCGATACTGAAGGCTAGGCGGAAGGGCAAATAAAAGTTTGCACTCAGGCGATTGTATTATGGTCAAAAGACCAGTGTACAGATCATTGGGGCAAATTTTCTGGCAACCCGCTTAATGGCAGTGAATTTATTATAGTACTGAAGACAAGAGTGAAATCCAAACACTACTCATTTTAGCCAGAGAACGAGTCTATCAGACGTACATGGCTTTCTACCTCACCGCACCACCACAACCATCTTCCCGCCCGCCTTACTTCCCTCCATAACCCTATGCGCCTCTTGGACTTCCCCCTCCTCGAACCTCCACACCCGCGCCGGTTCCGCCTTAAACCTCTTCTCCGCCACCATCACCAGAATATCTTTGAGTGGCACGTCGGAAAGAGGGAACTCCGGCGAGCCGAAAACAAAGCTGTCAAAGAAGCTAAAGTGCACACCGCTAGCCATCTGCAGCAGCGGGTTGAAGTCGGAAATTGGCGCCAGGCCCCCTAGGAATCCTGAGAGGCAGAGGCGGCCGCCGCGACGGACGGTCTTGAGGGAGTCGAGTAGCGTGCTGTTACCGACGAGCTCGAGGACGGCATCGAATTTGGTGTTTCCCTCAAGCCGATCCGAAAGACCCGGGCCCTCGATCAATACCCCTTTCGCCCCCAGGCCCTTCAGGTCTTCGAACCGATCAGCGTTCCTGGTAGTCGCGGTGACCACAACCCCTTCCTGAGCCGCGAGATTAATAGCCGCCCGCCCAAAGCTGCTCGTAGCTCCGCGTATCAAAAGGCTCTGTCCGGCTTTAACCTCGAGGTTCCTGAAAAGAACGGTCCAGGCCGTGGCATCCGTCTCCGGGATCACCGCCGCTTGCTCCCACGTCAAACCCAGCTTCTTTAAATCCTCCTCGGTTTCTCCTAGCTTGGCTACGTTCCCCACCGGCGCGCTGGTGTACTCGGCATAGCTCCCGTTGATCGTCCTACCCAAACCGCCCATGAGTGCGCCGACCGGTGTTCCGATGGCAAACTCTCCACCGGGACAAGCGACGATAAGACCAACACATTCGATGCCGATAATTGGCATGCTCTCCGCCCATTCCCCACGGCGCATGTGCATCTCCGCATGGTTGATGCCGAAGGCCTTAATTTTGATGATTGCTTGGCCTGGTTCGGGCTTGGGTGTTGGGACATTTTTCATCTTCAAGACCTCCGGGCCCCCGAATTCTTCAACCAGAATGGCGTTCATCATGTCGGGATAATTCGCGGCGGGCATTGTGCTGTGTCTGCAAAAGATGATTGATTGTGTATCTCGAGGATTGTCAGATTGCTAGTGAGATGATACTCGGCCAGATGCTGGGACAAGGATAAGACAGCAGTAGGAATAAACAAGGGTTATATTGCTGGATCTAGTAACCTTTGTTAAAGAAACTGATCACTGTCCTTTCTAGGGACAGACGTGCCATGCCTTTATAGAAAAAGTCTTGGTTCTCCGGTGGCTGATTCCGCTGCCTTCCGGAGACAATTCCGCTTGCCTCTGAAGTCGGACCCGCCGGAGTCTTATGTGGTAGGTGTTGAAGTCATGCCAGCCGCTGATCACCAATATGCTGGTGTCGACCCTTACCCCTTTTTTTGCTTACCTATGGTCTTACCGACATCCAACGGTGGGATGCGAAAAGCTTGTCCACCTCCTAAACCACCTTCCCGGCTAAACGAGTCGCCTAAGCTTCACGCGGTGCTGCATGAGAGCCCCCAGGTCCACTCATTCTGACTATAGTCAATTCAATTTGCTCTATGTCCGTTCCTATGCGCATAGTAAACTATGGAGTTGTAACTCTTCTACAAGAATGCCTCTATATTGGTAAGGTGATGTGGTATACTCTACTATCTTGTAAAAAGGGTAGGTTCCTAAACCGTGCTCAGCGCCTGTCAAGTAGAACGTTGCCGCGGGAGAGGTTCCGCGGCTATGACCAAAACTTCTAGAGAAATGCTAAATAATCAAGGCAACTGAGTCATGTAAATGTTTTACGCCAAATCCGAAAATAGGGTGCTCACGTATACGTCTTGAAAAGCAATGTTCCTGAGGTAATAGTGGCTAAAAAGCAGAATAAATCTTGGTAAGGAGATGGGGAGGCGGAATTAAAACCGCGTTTACAAGATGACTAGCCTGTAACATTTTAACCCAGCACCGAATAGGCTGGTGCGGGGTGCAGCCTGGGCCTTCCCCCGGGTTTCCGGTGCCGCTTCAAGTGCTCCTGTCACGTGCCCTTTCCACAACCTTCGGTAATTTATGTGGGTGTTGGATTGGGGTTATGTAAATAACTAGGTGCTGACTTATATGCGAAACAAAACGGAATTGATTGCCGCTAGATAGAGGAACTGCGAACCGTATGCTCCTAACGAGCAGACGAGACTAGAGCCGGCCGCTTTATAGAGGAGCTATGCGGGTACTTAATATCCACCCCCTTTTCCGGAATATTTAGGGAGAGCAGAAGGCTGCCCAAGCATTTACATATTCCCTACTATTTTAGCAACATCATAGCTTACTCAGTCTATGTGGCTTTCCCGTTAGCGACGTCTCCCCACTGCCTATATGCCGCCAGCGTAGTGCCATGACAGTTAGTCAAAAACAGGTGATCAAATTCAAATGGCGTCAGACCAAAAGTGTGATCTCTGTACAGGGATCACCCCATATATATGCATGTACACTGGTAATGCTGGACACGATCCCTAAGCTTCCAATCAAAGAGCGTATCCTACACGCCCATTATTATGCCGTATACAACTCCTAGCGCCCCCGATGGTAACGATCGCATACATCGATATGTTGTATACAGTTGCTAGGCCTGCGACTAAGAAATCCGCGTAGTGCAACTTGGCCTGAAGCATATCTGAATTAGGGCACCAGAAACTGGGAGTGATCGAGACGGTGGCCTCGGATACCCTAGCGAAAACCCAAAACCTTCCGGATGCCGAAACGGCTTTGGCGTTTTTCAGCCATGGATTCTTTTAGCAGAGCGACTTGGTTGTCCGGTAAGATCTCCCCTAGCAACTCCAGTACTCCAATAGAATCGTCATTAGTCCGGTGTATGAGGAAGGGGCCGTTAGCCCGGGGTTCGAGGGAGGGACTAAAGAAGGGATTGAGACTCTCGGAATCGTCAATAGTCCAGAATCTGAGGTCGGGATTAGCGCCACAATCGGTAAGCATCTTCACCACATCATACCAGTCCTTTGTCGAGCGGGAAGGAGAGCCATGCTTTGTGTTTTCGTAATATAGGCGTACGAACAAGCCCCAAACCGTCTGCCCATCGCAGATGTGGACACTTTGGTTTGGGTTAGCGCCCTTCTCCAAAAGTAAACGTACCATGCCGACATCTGGGCTCCCATCCTGGTGTGGCAACTGTACCAGGGTTATCATGGCTGGCCGCAGGGCACAATCCAATAAAGGTTGTCCGCCTCCTTCACCTATCCGCTTGGGGTGGTTATCCAACTTCTGTCGAACATATAACGTGAGTTTTGCTTGAACTGCTAACCCCAAGAAAGTTTTTTGCCTATACTTTTCGAGTAACCTATCTGCGGGGTCTCGAGCATTTATCCGGTAAGCCTTGATGCCTTTTATATGCGCCGTGATAACGCGATCCAGCTCATCTAGCAGCCCGACCAAACTCGGAATTCGGCTACTGTGGTCTGGTTGATGGGCACACCGTATCTCGATCTCCCGAGCGTAATACATAAGCTCACCAACCAAAGAGAACATAAGTTTTAACTCCAACCCAAATCCCCTTTCCATTGGGAGAGCCTTGGTCAAAGCAAGCATAACTCTACACAGAGACATGCGAGCGTCGAAGTCTGCAGCAACCCCCCC
Organism: Glutinoglossum americanum; assembly: GCA_020080175.1. Taxonomy (NCBI): domain Eukaryota; kingdom Fungi; phylum Ascomycota; class Geoglossomycetes; order Geoglossales; family Geoglossaceae; genus Glutinoglossum; species Glutinoglossum americanum. Next base: position 11,681 of record JAGHQL010000196.1, read on the forward strand.
CTTCAATATCTCCTCCATGGCATTCGTCTGAAGAAAAAAGTCTCTTACTGTCCTATGCAGGAAGTCGACTTTGTACATCAAAAAGGATACCTCAGAAGAGTCAATGTTGACCTCAAGCAAATCCCTGCAACGAGCATTCAAGCGCTTCTTCGTCTTTTCGTATATGCTCCTAATCTCAGGATCCTGGTAAGGAATTATCTGGGCTTTAAGTGCGTAATCCGGATTCTCCCTCTCTTTATCAAGGAATTCAAAAGCCAAGGCTGGGAGCGGCTGCACTGCTTGAATGGTGGTTTGAAAAATCCTAGCGGTCTGTTCTCGATAGAATGGATCAATCGCACGAAGCATAAGCCTGAAATAATCCTCCAGATCACCAGGAAAGGAGTCTAGCCTGTCACGCATATCAGAGACATCATCACCTTCTGCTAACCCCCTCAAAAGGGAGTCAACGACGAGGCGAACCCAGAGAAATACGCCTTGGGCTTTTTTGGCAATACCATGGACAATTTCGCTGCGGCGGGAATCCTCGTTTTCGAGGTCTCTGAATCTGCCGTCCCCTTCTAGCTTGCTCTCCACATATCCCATGATGTCGTCTTTGGTGAGGTCCTCCAGTTTGAGTTGTTGGTTACTTTCACCAAAAGCATCAACGAACGGATTCCAGGGTCGACTGGAAACACAAATTTTGATGGATGGTGATGAGGCCGATTCTTTGAGTAGACGGGCTAATTCAGTGTGGTCCCCACTATACTCATCCAAGCCATCTATGAAAAAGCAGAGCCTTGCCCATGACAGGGTCTGCTCCGCCAATCGCTTGAAAGCTTCAAATAGCTCGCTATAGCTCCACGGCGCGGAATCACCATATTCGCTGGCATCCCATCGAACCGAACAGACGCTCGGGATCAAGTTAGGGCATTGCTTGAGGACCTGGTATAACAGGGTTTGGAGAAGGCCTTCCTGAGATTTTTGCATCATATTTCCAGCGTTCCAGAAGAAATAGCTTGCAGCAAAGAGTTTGTGTCCTCCAGCCCAGCTTCGTAGGGCCGCCTTAGTGTTGTAGTGCTCAGACAAGAACCTCAAGAGTGTGGACTTGCCACTACCCGCCTTTCCCCGAACCCAGTATATGCCATTTCCCGAATACAGCCACTCCCTGAAGTTTATTTGCGGGCTTTTGAAGATCCACTCGAAAGTATCCGCATACGCGTTCTTAATAGCGTCTTGCCGTACCTTTATACTTTTGAAGCACAAGCTGTTGAGGATCTCCTGCTGTCTTCTGACCCTCTTCCCTTCCTCAGCAAGTTCCTGGAGTGCTGCCGGTAGTCCATCCAAGCTGTCCGTGCCACTTCCATTCTCTGCTTGTTTGCGGAGGAAATCAATAAGTTGCGATTTCAAGTCGTCTAGCCCATCCATTGTGTTGGACTCTAGGCGACTATTCGCTTCTCTAAGGCCTCTGATAGTTGATAGAACGGTGGACTGTTGATTACTATCGTTAGGAGTCAGTACAGACCCCTCATCGGTAAATGGGAGACGAGCCTCAAGATAGCTATAAGACGGATGCCAATCTGTTCCTGGAATTTTTTCAATCGCTCTTCAAGGTTCTTGATCTTCTTCTGCTTCCTTGCATGATTTAGAGCCTGTTTGAAGCTCTTCCATTTTCGATGATATAGACCTTTAACCTTCAAATCGTCCAGGAGCTTGAGTAGTTCATCTGCCAACTCCCCACATGAGCCAGCGAGCTCCCGAAGTCTAATATCATCAGTAGAAGGTGATTTTGCATGTAAGCTGAGCAGGGTTGTGGAACGGAGGTCACCGGTGAGACGCTTGAGATCCACGGTGACTATTTCTAGCTCATGGCCCTCTATGCAAATGCCTTGTGTAGACTTGTAGAGTTCCCAGCCTTCAGAGAACAGCTTGATGCCAAAGTCCACAAACTGCACTATGTTACCCGCTAGGCCAAGAGCAGCAAGCTCGGCCATTGCGCACTCAGAACGGTTCCGGTCTCAATAGTAAGAGTAAGAGAGGCGTGGGGTTTCAGTCACCGTAGGCTGTAGGTTTCCGGCCACTCCCCCTCAAGATTCTCGTTAACAGCGGTAGCATAAGGCTTTGAGGCTAGGTCGCAAGCGATGTGGCGCCCCACTAGGACCAGCCCCAGCCTGCCAAATACAGTCACCTGTCACCTGACTCGCTAGCTGCAAGTTGGAGGCTCTGCACATCTAGCTAGATAACGACCCCTTCCTTATTACACTCGTACCCGTCTACACTTTACGCCGGCTCTATTGCATCATGGGTGAGACATATTAAGCCAATTTTCCGTCACTAAATGCTAAAACTGCCGTAAGTGTCCCCCGCCTCTAGTCGATATAGAGTACAGACAAGTTCCAACACAAAGGGAGGCCATGGTGACACCTTGAACGCCCCGGCCCCGTTGTTGAAGGACGAACGGCCATGGATCCGTGTCGGGCGAACCTCTCCTATAGAACGCCCATATACTTCATCTCAGCCTCAGGGCTCAAATTGCTTGTTCCTCTACTACCTTTATTTATTCTTTTATTTTATTTCCTATGATTATCGTCAAGATACACACTTCGCTACGGGGAGATCTACATCCCCCTAACTGGGCTTATAATAGCGCGTGCGGGTCTAACTGTCTGACTGCCACTTCGCTACTTTTAACGGCTCTCCTGAGATTCGCAAAGAGGGGACCTCACTCGCCAGGTGCCCTTAGGGGCACAATTCTAATGGCATTATTGAAAGTGGCGTTTAGAAGCGTAGTGGAACTTGTCGTAAGCACAGCCTAAGGAAATCCTTTCAATCTCCCCTAATTACTGTATAGATTGATATTGCAGCATTTACCCACAATCACCGGATTGCCCACCCCAGCGTTATGAAGGTTATCCTTGTCTAATCTCCTTCTGTTCCAGGTCGCTCATTTCATTTGTGCTCAACAATGGGATTATCAGGCTCTTGAGTTTGCATCTTGGGAGGTATCCAGCTTTGGAATCTCAACTTTCCCGTCCATGCAGACACAACAGTCTCATCATCCGGAGTGCTACTACCTTCATCGCTATTTGCCTAACCCTTGGCCGCCTAACTAGAAAAATCTACAAAGAAAAGCCCGACTTAAGGAAAAGCATTCGCTCTTGCTTGCATGTATGCTACGTAGTCCAAAGGAATGTTGCAAAGTGAGGTTAATTAAATTGCCATTACTATTGAAAATAGCTCTCAGCTCAGCTACTCGTATTCGTATTCCCATGGCAAGTGCCCCAGGTTTACCTGTTAGGAGACCTCCGGTGGAGACCCGGAGGCTCTCCACGTCTATAAAGCCCAGTTAGTTTCCCATGTATCTCAGCAAGCAATGCAGTCACTCAGCGAACCTACAGAAATTACAACAAGAATGAGCGTATCTAGATGCTCCTGTGTTTCTAGGACGCCAGGGCATGACTTCTTCGTTTTGTACACGATCGGTGCAGTGAAGCAGAAGGAAGCGGAATGTATCATATCTTAAATAGAATTCGCGGCAAGCAGGTTTCCGAAAATGGAGGTTATTGCCGCCGTTCCTGAGGGCTACCCACTATGATAAGGTTATCCACCTGATCGAACATATATATAATTCATGTCAGATAAGATATTTTCCCTCCATTTGTACCTAATGTTCTTAGCCTAGCTATACATCGCAACTAGTGTTGCCCCAGCAAGGTGCGGCGTTGTGGGACGGCCTAAAGGAGCTGTTGGCTCCAAATAGCTCGTTACATAAGGTAGAATACAAGTGCTGATTCCGCTCAGGAGCGGGTCATCGCATATCATTGAGCCGTGATTTCTTACTCCAAGGCAACCTTCTCCTCGAAATCAAGTCCCCTATGAAAGACAGCGATCTCGTCTCTACGCGCCAAAACCACAGCACCTTTAGACGAGCACCGAAAAATCAAATCGCCGCTGCTATGCCACCCATATGGAATGAAGAAATGTCTCGTGTATGACTTTTCCATCCCAACACCTTCAATGCTTACCGAGCAAATCCAACCGTTATGATCAAGGAACAGAAGTGAGGTCTTGTAAACGCCGACTATAGCTTTTATCCCCGCGGCAAGCTGCCCGTAGTCTGCTCGAAATGCTACTACACCAGTCCCCGAATGTAGTTCAGAGGCAGTCCACACTCGTAGCTGTGACGAACCTCTCCTGCAGCGAGGCGCCGAGAATCTAGCACAGATGCTCTGGCCCTGAGAGCTAGAAAGAAGTTCTGTCAGTGGCAGCTCGACGTCGTCAATGTCAAGTGATATGCCGTTTGCAGCAGAAATCTCTTCGAGAGAGTTCCAGCTGAATATGCGCACTACTGGCCCATCGAACTGAAGCAGATTTGTTCGATCCGAGGGATTATTGATCCATTTCTTTGGCATCTGCCGAGAGGCGGAATCAATTCGTGCTAGGTGCTGAATCGGCTTCTCGTCTAGGCTGTAGAGGTTTTCCGAAAGCGCAGTTGAAACAAGAAGTTGCTTTCCGTTTGGGCTAAGGAGTATCTGGCGTATAGCTTGGTCCACCCGGTCATCTATCAGAGGCTCGCTCGTTTTCCATGATCCAGATATTTCTCGCGTTATTTTCCGTGCTGTAAAACGACTAGACACATCCGTACTGGCGAGCACGCTTTCCTGGTGGTTCCATTCAAGCAAGGACACAGCGATATTTTTCACTTGACAGTATAGTTCTTGCATCGCTTTTCCAGTCTTCGTATCAAACACAACGACCGAACCATTCTCCCGCCCGCAGAACACAAAATCATCGTAATGATGATCCGCAATTGCTGTGATGGTGAGACTGTCATCCCAGAGCTTAGCACTTACAAGCTGTGCGGCGTTTGGGGCATCGTCGCTACAAGGCTCGCTATAATTATCCTCCAGTTCAACCCGGCGGACAAGGACAGATGGCTCCCATATATTGCAATGAGAGCCCCCGATGTCGAAGAAGCGGAGGCTATTGCTAGAAAAGGCCAAAGCCCTGATGTGGTAATCTTCGGCGGTGATAGAATACATTAACCTCAACGTCTCAAAATCATAGAGCTGAATGGTGCCACAGCCATTCTCAGCAGCCAGGGTCTTCCCATCGGGCGAAGCTGCGAGAATTTGAGCACCTGCATTTACGGAAGCTTGTTGCTGCTGGCTCCAAGGATCGTATATGACCAGCTCTCCATCCTGATATGAAATGGCAAGGAGATTGATTTCTGGGTTAGGATTAAACACTAGTGCAGCAATGCGAGGCTCAAGAGGCGAGCTCGTCGTTAACTTAGACACCTGGCCCAAAAAAGACATGTCCTCCAGATCCCAAAGAGCGATGGGGCGCTGACGATATCCTATGGCTAAGATGTTGAGTTCTGTAGAGAATTGAGCCTGCCACGGCGGACGCTTATAATCTTGCTGCTCATCGTCAGGATCCCAAAATAGACAAATATCCAAGGCTGCACCATCTGACATGTTCCACCGAGCAATGTGATTGGAAGTTGTCGCCATCATTAAGATCGAATCATTCTCGTTAAAACTGAGTGAGAGCGGGACGACGCGTATGTCAATTGTCCAAATGAGCGTCCTAGTGACCGCGTTCCATAGCTTGACGATTTTCCGCCCGCTAGATGCTAGGAAAGTATTTATATTAGCGAATTCTAAAAACCGAACCGGCTGTCCGTGATTCAACGTTCCCGTTTCCTGGCAGGTAGCGTCGTCGTAAAGCACTATATTGCCACTCGACAAACCCACAGCAAATCGGCTGTCCCGACAGGCAACGGACAATGCCTGGTCTTCGGGGAATGTAATGCACGACAGACGGTCGTCCCAATCTTGCTCTGAGACGCCCACAACCTTGACACTACGAGGGTAATCCTTGAAGCTCTTATGAAGGACAGATCCGGGTGGGCACACTGGCGGTATCAAGAAGTGAATAGAGGCAGGAGAACTGAGGAGACACTTTCCAAACGCAGCAATGATATGAACAAGATCATCCGACCAGGCTTCAACAGCTTGTACCTCCTTGCCTAATGGCGATCGATACTTTGCTCGCCGCTTCAGATACACTTTGAGGTTCTTCGCTGTTTGGTAGAGGAAATAAAGGTTTTCTCCTCGTGCGATGAGTTCGATCCAGGTTAAAACATTGGTCTTGAAGAATCTGTCAAGGAGGACCAACTGGGTATCAATCGAGGACGACGACCGAGCGATATGTTCAGAGAAATACTGAGTTGCATACTCGGCAAACAATGATCGCTTGATAGGGCGTCGTGCTGTATTCCCCTTTCGGTATCGTCGGAGAGATTTCATCTCGTCGCTCAGGAGATATTCGAGGCATATCTCAGCAAGCCGCGAGTGCTCTGCCGCTTTGTTGATAGCGAACTCGGATTCAAGCTCTCCGCTAATCAGAAAAGTCCTCACAGTCTGGTGGACGACTTGGACCCTCGACTGGCTGTCGATGTGTACTAGGTTTCCGCAAACAGATTCGACCGACTTGTCTAAGCGCGGCAAAGTCTCACTAACGTCTAGCCGCAGCGCTTCCTTCAGTTCTTCTGTCGTAAGTGGCCTAGCGACGCACACTGTCCATCTCAAAATCGCCTTAGCAAGTTCTTTGTTTCGGGGCACCTTTGCCATTCCATCCAATATGTGATTATACAACTCATCCATCCCCGTTGGAACGCTCTTGAGGACTTTTCGAATTTGCTCATCGCTATGTGTCATCTCCAGCTCTTTCAAAACGAGTGCAACCCAGAGAAAGCACCCATTTGACTTTTCGAGAATCTCATCAATAAGTTCCTGACAAGCTACCTCGCTATCAACCGGAAGGAAACGTGTATTTGCTTGAAGGAAAAGCCGAATATCGCCGAGCGAACTCTCAGCCGTTATCCGCTTGGCGAATACGGGGATCTTCTCTTGCATGAACAGCCTTTCTATCGAATCTAATGAACGGCTTGTAACAAAGACCCTTAACGGGAATCTCTTCTCGACTTTTGAGAGCATTTGAAACAAGCTACTGGAGCCCCGGCATTCATCTAGAGCATCGATCACCCAATAATGTGGTTGATGCATCTCGGTTCGGAAAATTCGGGCCAAGAAAATCGTTCGCCAGATCACTCTCTCATCATCTTTATCAAACGATTCGCCCTCGCTCTGCATCGATAGAAGTTCTCGTCGAACTCTTAGATTCACAAATGCCATTTGATATGCAAGTGATCGGAGCAGTTCCGAAATGCGAGATTTCTTCGTATCGCCACGCTTAAAGAAGTAGTAACTACAATTGCAGTTGCTTCGTTCGAGATACTTGATAACGTGACCTGCGATGACAGACTTTCCAGTAGCTGCTTTTCCGCTGAGCCAAAAGAACTTTAGTGAAGAGTCGAGCCCCTCCTGCCAGTCAAGAAAATCGGAGCTGCTGGTGATCCATTGACAAGAACCCCCAATTTGTTTATCGGTGACACTATCTAGATCGCCCTCCGGTAGTCCTGGTATGCTGAGATACTGTGACAAAATCTTTGCCTGACTGCGATGGTCATTACGTCTCGAAGCAAATACTGGGATTAGAAGTGTAAGTAATTGACACGAACTAATTAAGGCTAGAAACCTACAATTCTGCTCGCTATTATTGATAGTCGACAGAAACGCATTACGCAGCGTCAAGTAATTGCTGTCTGTGACGGCGTCGAACTTGCATACATGGCGGTGATCAGCATTGAGAAGTTGAATATGTTCCCCAGGAAGCCCTAGGATACTGTGAGATCATGTTAGGAATTGGGAGACACCCGCGGGCGTCTTAAGGTTGGGAATCATCACAGGCCGACCTACCTAAGACTGCCGAATCCTTTTCTACTATTAACGCATGAACAAATCCAAGATGTGTCTGAGCTCCCTCAAAAAAAGACCATATCTGCAAATTCTGGCATATCTTTCGAAAAGCATCATTTATGACTTGAATAGCTACAGAGCCCGGCATAATATCCTTAACGTAAGCTTTAGAGCCGTGCAAGACGGAAACCTGGATCAAATTATTTAGGAATTGAGCGATACCAGCTCCCCGATGGGGGGTCGCGAGAAAAAAGATACTGTAAAACCGATTGGCTAAGCTTTGAGTATTTTGATCTTGTTTTGCGAGGATATAGGCCTGTTTCGTAATAGTATCAGTAGCGAGCTCAGCGAAGATTAGATGCTTTCATATCCTCACCTGCTTGATAACGATCCCACCCATGCTATGACCAATAAGTACTATGGGAGTCTGCTGCGGTAAGCCGATATACTGCACGAGGTGGGCATTGGCACTCACATCTACGCTTCGCTGTATATGTGGGGAGTTCTGGATATCTCCAAGCAAGGCTTGGCCAAAGTCGTGGACATTGAGAACGCTCGCTCCTCCCTTTCCCCAGTCCGAGTCATAACCATAACTATGGATCCGGACGTTCTCAAATCCTGGCTCCATTGGCAGCCATTCTTTGGGCCAAAATAGTGCTGGATTCCCCTCCTTGGTCCATGTCTTGCGCGATCCTCCGCGTAGACCGTGAACCTATATCCAAACATCAGTCTAATTGAAAGAAGTTATAAAGGTTGGCTGGCATACGAAGACAAAATCAATGCGCGGCTCTAAGGGCGAATAGAGGAGATTCAGTCCCAGTGGCCCTCGTACTTCTTCGCTGGACTCACCCCCCCGCCGCGAGAATGAGTTTGGTCGGCGTTCCAGACATGAGGGTCCTGTAGAATTATTCTCGGTTGGCCGTAGCTTCCGGTCACGATTGAACTGTGAACAATACGCACCTAGTCAGTCTAGATGTAGATACTTGCATCCGTACACAAGTCGCAAGGCAAGCTCAAACGAAATTCCTCCTTACCAGTTCCATGAAGATCTCATAAGCTCAAAGTGCCGCGGCGGCCAACTCCCCAAAGCATTTCATAGCAATTCAAGGGAAAGAGAGCTGCTCAAGCACGGCGCTGAGACTAAGGTGAACCACGTCAGAAGCGCCATCTAAGGAGTACGCCGTCAGGGAACCGCAGCGCTTAAACACCGGATACGGAAATGTCAGTTTGGGGGCTGGAAAACTTGCTCGGCCGCGTGACAATGCCAAGATTATCACGTGATATCGAAAATAATAGTCACAGGAGGGCCACATCGCTACACCGAATCTCGAAATTGTTGTTGCGACCATTGTCCTCAAGCCTCCTTTACTATATCGCTCGCGGAAATTCGTTCCTAAACAAACGGAAACTCGACATAGGATTAAAGCCTGCACTTACGCTCGTCACAAAACAGCCAGAGAATGCAAAGCTTTCCCGCCCCTATCTCACACCGCTCTTTATTCCTAGAACTCCAGGTTATCGATAGCTGGACTGCGCGCCCCATTGTCAAGGACATTACATGGGATACCCCGCCGAAAAACTGATAAGAGATGCCTAGAGCTGCGGAGGGTCTCGAGTGATTGGTCAGGACACAATGGCAGGGTTGACTCGCTAATGCGGCAAATGGCCCACCTTATCCACCAATCGCCTCGGTGTCTGGATGCCGCACACACCTAAGGTTCGAAATATAGTAATCAAGCACCTAATACAGGTCGGCACTCAACATAAGCGCTCGTGACAGCATGCGTTATTTTCCTGTGGACCCGCTGCCCCACACCCATTATATAACCATGGAGATGCCAGCCTAAATTATGTGAAATAGACATAGCGCATCAAAGCACTATAGAACTAAATATGAGCGACGCAGGAACTCAGAAGGGCAAATCAGTGGAGAAGGGGTTTGATCTTGATGACCATGTACTAGCTAGTGAGTATCCGAGGCAAAGTTTAAATAGCGGCTTGTGGGCGGTGTGGGCCAAAGCGTCCGGTATGTCAGGTCGAGCTAACAATCACCTTAGAGTTACCACCGGGGACAAAAGTCTTGTCCATTGCTCCACATGGAGCAAGTCTTTGGGTTCAAACCGTGCGAATCGACACCCGTTTGCCCGATGGCACCATAAAGATATACTTCAAAAAAGTAGGGCTTTCCAGTTATCTTACTCACACCGGACATACCCCCGAGTCACAAAGGCGGCTCTTGCGATCAAAAGATATAGTCTTCGATCATTCACAAGCTCGATTTTACTATACATCGAGCCTATCTCGACCCTTCCTATCCAGCATGCTGAACAACCCCTCCCTCCACGGCGGCATCGGCTAACGACAAACTCGATATAGGGCGGATCGGGGGAAAGAGGCCGTATGATGATGGAAGGTACATTCGAATCCGAGACCGCTTTCTACTCTTTTGCTCCTAAAAACGTTCCAAAACCCGTTGGGTGGGGAACCTACAAGTCGGACACGAACAGCCACTTCTACATATGTGACTTCCAAGACATGATCGAGGACCTCCCGGACATCCGTAAGTTTCCCGCGTTGATGGCAAGAATTCATCTAGACAGCATGGGCAAATCCCCAACCGGTAAATTCGGGTTTCATGTCACTACACACCTTGCCAACATCCCGAATGACAACTCCTGGCGCGATACATGGGAAGAGTGGTACTCGGCTGCTATCCGGCGTATGCTGGAATTGGAAGAGAAGTCTCGAGGCTCAGACCCAGAACTAACGGAGATCTCAAAGGGCCTACTAGAGAAAGTGATACCGCGCCTACTCCGACCCTTGCAGACCGGTGGCCGGGAGATCAAACCGTGCCTCATCCATTCAGATTTGTGGCCCGGTAACGTGATGCCTGATGCTGAGACAGAAGAACCAATCATCTTTGATTCATGCGCTTTTTGGGGCCACAATGAGGGTTTGCTTCTCCCCCGCTCTACTTCCACCGGTAACCGTTCTATGCTGATGTCTGTTTACGACAGCCGATCTTGGTACCTGGCGAAGTCCAAGATACAGATTAGGCAAGCCGTATATCAAAGAGTACCTCAAGCACATACCTGTCTCGGCCCCTGTTGAGGATTTCGACGATCGCAATGCCTTATACGCTATGTATGTGACCGCACAGTACCTCCGCCATATCGTGAACCACACCGGCTTTGCTGATCCAACATAACTTGCTTAAGGCGCTATAATATGCTAGTATCGACGATGAACAAAGATGGATCCCTCGTGCACAGACAAAAGTACGTACCCCAGAATTTTATTAGACTACTATTTAGTTGTGGTGACTTCTCATTTCTACTTACTCCGACATCGCACAAAGTTAATTGAATATTATGATTTTTGGTTTTCATTAAAATACTTCCTTTCAAGGGCATGTTTTATAGTGACAAAAATCATTAAAGGCATGCCCATGATCACAAGTACATTTTTCAAATAATATATCATGATATATATTAAAACATGAAAAATAATTTTATTATTTTTTATTTAAATTTTTTACGATAACTACTTAACATAAAAGTTATATTTCAGTTTAGTTTATATAAGGATTTTATATTAACTGCATTTAATAACTTGAATTAAAATTTTGATCGTTGAACTGTTATCTCTAATTCGAAATGAAATTTAACTAAAAAAACAAGAATTATATAATTCTTTATAATATGTTAAAACAAAGCGGTAATAAACCGTAACAGCACTAGTACTTAAAATTTATGTTATAGTACTATAATTATTTTTAAAAAGATATTTATAGTTTTACGATTTTTTCTAAAAATGCTTATAATTTATATACTAGTAACATTTTACATATTAGTTTATTTGGTATTTTAAGAAGCATTTTATGATATTTAGTTAATTAAAATAAAGACTTGTAATGTTTTAAGAATTTGTTTTAATCTTTATGTAATAAGCTAACTTTTTAGATTCATGAGTGAAGCTAAGAAGCTTCTTGAAAAGTATCCTAATGGAATCGATGATTTCAAAGACAAAATGCCTCAAGTCGCAAAGTTAACATAGATATTTTAGATTTTATAGAAAGAAGATGTAACTAAATCTTGGAGAGAATTTAGTTTACTTTATAAACTCTTTCTTGATAGCGCTTGGAGGTTTATAGATTTATAAAGTTTTTGAAACGTTAAGACTTTGAGAATCTTTAAAAACTTCAAACGTTTATATCTACGATGTGGTTAGAGGTTCAGAAATGCTTGAATAGGCAGATTTTAACAGTTTTGGATTATATCTCGGCATGTCCAGATATCAATAGAGCTAGTATCTACTTGGGATAGGCTATGTGCGAGTTCCGACCATGTCACTGCTGTTGCTTAGAAGTGGGTCGTGCCTCGCATTTCTACAGCACCGAATCTTCCGCCTCTACCTGCCTCACTTGTGCTTTGGACTGTCGCCATCTCATACCTTTTGTCCTGAGCATCCATATTAGCGGGATAGTGGCCAAACAAACTCCGCCGTACAAGGTAAAACACCATCCAACTCCTATCGCGTCGATGAAAAGCTGAAGAATTGCCACCCCTCCTGCCGCCGTTGCGCAGCGGACTAGATTATATGAGGCCTGTGCAGTAGAGGAACAATGCGGATTGAGGTCGGTAAGAAGAGTACCACAAGCCTGGCGCGAGGTGAGCGTTCATCGTGGATATCTTGAACAGAACACGAATGGCCGATGACTTAGGAACTGTCATGACCGAGAACTAAGTAACACCAGATCCACATACCGTGAAGATACTGGTCCTTGTCACCCCTGTAATGAATTGCAATACTAGTGGAACCGCGATGTGCTATTCATGTTAGTTTAGGATTAGTCTAGATAGCCCGGGAGGGAATGCATATACGCTTCGAGCCTTGAGAGCCCAGCCATATCCAACAACGGTAGTTACATTGGCAGCTACGAAAATCGACGTGCTCCGCAGTCGCGATTTTTCGATTGGGTACCGAGAAAGGTCATCTCCGGATCTTCTGTCTATTTCGTGTCCTGCGTGTTTTGCAGTAATGCGGTAGTCCCTATCGAGTAGCTTCCCTGTTGAGATTAGTTACCTGCTCATACCAGATCGGATTAAAAAGCAGCCTACCAGAGACCTGAGAGCCAACGAGCCCACCAATACCGGAAGGTAGATACGCAAGGCCGGCTTCCAGTTCGTTTAAGCCGTATAGGTCCATAAGGAGAACCGAAAGTGAAGCGGCCAAGCTCATAGACAACATATAAAAAGCACTACCAATACAGATGGTAGAAGCTGTGTTTCGATCAAAGAGCAATCTAAGAGATGCCATAGGATTTGGCACGTGGAATCCTCTTTCCCTGGATTGCTGTACGGTACCCAGCGAGGCCGAGGTTCGGTGGCGAAGGGCGGAGACAATAGTCCTGTTGGCGCCTTTGGCAGGAATGCTGCCGTTGCCGACGAGCTTCCGCAAAGTTTCCGGGAAGAACAGGACCAGCCCAAGGAAGTTCAGCCCAGAAATGATGGACAAGAGCCAAAATACCCAACGCCAACCCAGACGCTGAGCTAGAATGCCCCCCAACACGGGTCCAAGGCTCGGCGCAGCATTAGTGCTAGAAGTACTTTATTAGTATGTTGGCATGGAATAGAGAGCAACAAACCCACAAGCCCATTAGTATGCCAACACGAGAGCCCCTCTCTGCCGGAGGGGCGATATCCGCAATGACGCCGAATGCAATAGCAAAGGTACCCGAGCTACCTGCGCTCTGCAACATCCTGAGAACAAAGAGGGCTGGGTAAGAGTTCTGCAATGCCAATCCGACGTTGGAAGCAAAGTAGATGGCAAAAGCCACAATGTAAACAGGTCTTCTTCCTGTTTGGTCTGCCATGTCACCTATGACCGAGGGTGCGACGCCGGCCACGATCATGTAAGACGTGACTGTAAGGTTGATCAACTCAACCGAAGTTCTCAAGGACTTTGATAAAGGCGTGATGGCTGGGTAGTAAATAAAGCTGCTTAAACCTGAGAACATGGCTGCGAAGGAAACGGTGAAGACAATCCATCTGCGCTCCGACTTGCTGAAGACTGAATATAATTCCTCTGCCGCATCGCCATCGCTGGCAACCGGAACAGTAGATATTCCCTCTTCAACATCACTTTTTACTTTATCGGGTAGAGAAGACACATTTTCCGAACCGGCCATAATAAATTTTCTTATTTTGTTGAAGGCGTGTCAGGTGCTTGACTATCGTAAACTTATTCCCCGTTCGTTGCCGCCTTAGCTGAATATGTGCGACACAGTGACAACCGCAATCTTCCAACCGCGTACCCTTTCACGGCAACTAACTATTAAATAAAGCGGCTCCCCGCGGGCTTTATATGACATTGAATGGTCGACATGGAAATAAAATGTTCGAGAATGCCCCCGATATAGCTCAGGACGATTAAGCACATATTCGGTGATGATCCCATCTCAGGCCAAGTGGAAGATGTAAATGATCGCTTTTCAATTGAAACGTGATCTTATATTCGCTCAGCAGATATGCCACATACCCTCCGAGATGTTCTCCTGCATGTGTAATGTATTGTCCTTCCCATTTCTCTATTACAACGATCTGTATGTACGTTAATTACGCATATACACCACTCCATCTATATCTTATTATAATTAACCCTCAGAACAAGCGGCAGTTCGATTCCAAGGTAGAATCTGCGTTGTTAAAACGATATAGTTAATTTCATTTTGGAGATATTAAATACATCAGAAGAGAACTTGAAGTTTACACCTCGTTATTATACTACGAAAACATTCACTTGCGATTGAAATAATCAATGCATTAAACAGCCCGTTCGTGTTGACTCTGCATGGTATGCGCTCAACGCGGTGACCAGGCTCCTCTCCTATCTATATGCCGCGAAGGATACCGGCTATGGAGAACATAGATGGTGAGCCATATGAGATGGCTAAGAGTAGCGCAAGTACGAATTATCTCTCCGCTGGTGTCTCCATGGGCAAGCTGACTGTTAATGGCTGTACATAATACAGGAAAAAAAGGGAAAGCACTTTAACATTGATGATTGGGTGGGCCGCCCGGTTCCTAGCACCGATTTTGGGAAGGTATACCCCATGGGGGACCAGGGCAGGTGGGACAACCTCAAGCCTGTTCCCTGCACGACATGGTTCCCCGTCCCCAGCCGGACAAGACAGCGAATGGCCCCGATCCCATGCGCCAGACGAGTCGCCTGAGATTCCAGGACGTCTATCGTAGGATAGGGTCACCCGATTGTCGTCAAATCCTCGGAAGGCACCTAGCGAGGGGATTCCGATGGCGGCATACCCGGCTATGGTGTTCCTGCCCTGCAGTTCATGGATTCGGTGCGGCTTGGTAGTGCCTCTGCTCTGGGCGATGCGGCAATTGGACAGCAAAAGCGGGACGATCCTCAGGCCTTGGAGGGTTTTCTTGGTTGATCATGGAGCTACGTCCTTCCGCGCGGGTGGTGACATGGTATAAACCTCCTAGACGATGGCTACAAGCAAAAGGGATCTCGTCAGCCTATCTAGGAAACACAGTATATGATCCCACCCTTAGATAAACTAGTCCGCTAGAACTCAACTGTGAAACTCCTCCCAAGAACAGAATAAGCTCTGACTCTAAATAGAGAATCCTTCCAGAGGTAACTAACGAAGGCAGCAGCTTATCTGCATAGTTTTTGTTATTCGCCTTAGGGAAAATTTCGAGATCCTCGTAGTGCCGCTGTGGAGTATTGGGGCGACTGGAGATGGAAACTGTATCAAACTTGTCGTCGGGTTTGTCTTTGAAGCAAAAAGAATTACCATGTGAGGTTTGGGTTCTCCAGGCCGCGACCAAGACCTATGACGTAACCGCAAGAGGCAAGGGCTAAATTGCTCGAACACCATCTCTCCAAGCGTGCGCTATGATGCGATAGTGGTCCTCAGAAGGGTAGCTCAACGGTCCCTTCATAGCACTCGCAAACCCGATAAATGCCATCGGCGCATTCTCGCGTCGATCAGCGTGTAAACTTTTTTCGCGGGTAAACAAACGGCTTCGGCTAGTGACAACGCACCGCAACGCGCGACCTCAACCTCAGCCTCGACCTCCATCCCCAATGCCTCGCAACAAACACTTCGCACCCGACTACGAACCCTTCCGCAAACTCCAACTGCGCATCTCCGGCCCCTTCCGCGCCCTTAACCCCACCCGTGCAAACTTCCAACCCACCCCTGAAGACAATGACCAGGGAACCACCAGCGCGCCGCCGCAGGGGGTGGCCGGCGAGGAAGACAAGCGCGTAGCCGTGGGATATGAATACCAGTGGCGCTCCCGGGACAGCCGCAAGGGCCGCCACGCGCTCATCCTCCACCGACCCCCGACGAAAGAGCCCCTCCGCCTCGTCCCCGCGCCGACCGCCAGCCCGCGACAGGTCCTCCGCGGGCTCCGGCGCATGCTCACCAGCTGCCCGTACTGGGACGTGTCCTACCTGGTCGCAACGCTGTTCACGGCCGGCTCCGTGATCTGGGTGCTCAACGGGTTCTTCGCGTACCTGCCGCTCGTGCGGCCGAGCAGCGAGTTCGCGGGCGAGCTCACGGTTGCGTTGGGCGCGACGGCGTTTCTGGGCGCGACGGTGTTCGAGGTCGGGAGCGTGCTGTTGCTGTTGGAGGCGGTTAATGAGCGGAGGGAGGGGTGCTTTGGGTGGGCGCTTGAGCGGGTTTTAGTGGGTGCGGAGGAGGAGGAGGGAACGGCGCAGAGGTTGAGGCCGGATTTGGAGACGTGCAGGCATAGACATCGGCGGAGATGTGGGAGGAGGAGACGGTTTTGGGGGAAGGTTTTTGGTATGGATCTCCCTCCGTCTTCCGTACGGCGTGTCCGGGCTCGGAGAGCGAAGAGCCGGTATAGTTCCAACATCAACATTCTAACCTCTCCCAGGCAAGAACTCCAACCCTCGCACCAAAACCTCCTCAGAGGAGGGATCCGCCGCCAGCCCACTCGGAAATGTTGAAGAGAACCCCCCCTCCTGGACTTGGTTCCCGTCTTGGTATGATCTCCGAACCCACTACCTCCGCGAAATCGGCTTCCTCGCCTCCCTCGTCCAGTTCCTTAGCGCTACCATCTTCTGGATCGCGGGCTTCACGGCCCTGCCTGGTGTGTTGGATATGACCAATACCGGCCTGGTGGATGGCGTGTTCTGGACACCTCAGGTTATAGGCGGCACCGGATTTGTTATCTCTGGGTATGTTTTCCCCAGTCTTTTTTTTTTTGGTATTCGTTCTCTTCCCTCTACCTCTGGACTGGTTGGTTTCCTAACCGTTGACGGAAATTTTTGAACTGCAGCATCCTATTCACGCTAGAAACTCAGTCAAAATGGTGGATCCCCGCCCCGGGGGTTCTGGGCTGGCATGTCGGGGTTTGGAATCTTGTCGGCGGTATTGGGTTCACTGTAAGACTCCCCCCTTTTGACTTGCACAATCCAATCCCCTTCCTCTCGAGGAAAAGGGATGGGAAAAAACGCAACCAAAAAAATAGCGAGTAGAGAAAAACCCAGACTAAGATAATTTTTCTCCATAATAGCTCTGCGGCGCTCTAGGCTTCGCCAGTAGCAGCAACAGCGGAATTGCCTACCAATCCTCCCTCGCGACCTTCTGGGGATCCTGGGCGTTCTTGGTCGGGAGCACGATTCAGTGGTATGAGAGTTTGAGTAAATATTCTGTTGAGGTTATCAAGGAGAAGTGAAAAGTGGCTGGGGCTGCTATGGAGTCCCATGCGCCTCCGCAGCTATGTCTATTCCGGCGCCTCCAGAGGGATCTCGGATCTGGTTGGCTAGCTACTTGGGTAGATACATGATGCCTAGTCTTTCAGTTAGCTCTTCCTATTTCGCTAAACTAAGCTTCCTTTTCTCACTTCGTCGGCTGCTATCAACCCCTTTTGGCGCTGCCCTTAAAGAAAAGCCTAGTCTATCTGCACCACTACTTATTATATACCCAAGCCATAACACCCGACCTCTAATTATACCTTCTGTACATCAAAACTATTGGGATACTCCACGTGGGACTCATGCCTCGCACTGAGCAGTTGGATACACTATTCTGCATCATGGATACCACCCTTCCAATTAACGCCTCACAACACCAGTCGGCCAGGTCATGGCGGAGGCGCAATCGGGGATGACTCAGGGGAGCCCCATGGACGATTCACGTTGTTGAGAAAGCAGTGTTTTGTCGCACATGGTAAAAAGCAAGCTATAGAACATCAAGGAAGTAATCGTGGAAATGAGTGTCTTTAATAAGAAGTGCAGTTGCTACTAATACCCTCCTCTAAGCGCCTACGCATCCCTCTGTTTCACCAATAGCCAACCTAGCACCCAAGCATCTTCAGCACACTCGACGGTTGAGCTTCGGGAAACCTCACCTCTGAGAAGGTTGAGTGATTCTTAAGTGCTGAGCCGTCCTAAGGCTCAGTTGATCTCACGGTTGTGTGATTCTCAAAAGGTTGAGCTATCCTAGGCTGGAGAAGGCCTCACAGCCCAGTGATTTCTCAGTCCATCTCAAGGTTGAATAATTCTGTAAGGTTGAGCCATTCCAAGGCCCCTACTCGACATTTTCCGCTTCCCTAGATGTTGTTGGTTATGCTCGCGTTGGCGGAATGGTTGCGGAGGTCAACTAGCAATATATGTAGGCACGTAATTAGCTCGGAACAATTGAAATAATTGCTACGTAACATGCGGACTTACGGAGCCCTTATATGCTTCGTAGTGTGGTGTTCAGGCTGCAAACGGCCGACTCAGGGGTAAAAAAAGGGGTAATTCGCCAAGGCCCTGGAAGGCTCCTCGGCGACTTGGCCGCGAAACGGCGAAGTATGGTAATCCTTATACAAACCAGATCAAACAACAAGAAGATAAGAAGCAACTCTCAGATAGAGCAAAGTCTGGCCGAACGCTATAGTTGGGTGCATAGATCACCTATTCCTAATTAGGTGGTTCCGCTAGGGCCGAAGGAATTTTCTAGACGTAATAGCCTCAAGGCCAAGAACGTCTTCGGCAGAAAGGGCACCGAAAACAACACTAAAAGAAAGCCTGATCTCAGACTGCCGCCGAGGCAAACGAGATGCGGGGTGTGTAGCCTTGATTGTTTTGCAGGTCGTATGATGGGTTTCGTCTTCCAGTCCTCACAACCCGCCCTAGAAATCGCCCCAGATATCATTTGGCTATCTGCTCAATCTTCAGCGAGTCAATACTATGTCTGCTATCTTTTGCTGCTCATCTATAAGCCCGTTCCGCCCGCGGCAGCTTGACCACGAGGCTAAGTTCAGGACATATATGCGTTGGGCTAGCCTCCAAACGACCTCTCTGGTTCCGGGCGGTGGCTCCTCACTTGTCAGCAGTGCACCATATGCGATTCAACTTGTGAGACAGGTCAATTATGGACCGCAGGAGTCGATTAGATACTTTGTTCCAGCGAGAAACGGCTCCGATTTTACGGAAGCTACCGAGGACGAACTCCTCAAATGGAATTTCGAGAAAGCAAACTCGTATTTGATCATGAACAAGTCCCCATGAGTCGGAGATCCGTGCTAACCGCCAAACCCCTGTAGGTACAAGAACTTCAGGTGCGAAAAGCATAACAAGTTCTTCGAAGTCAACTTGTATCAGAAGAATCCTACCAATGCGCATCATTGGCGGGTCAACCTCGCGCGACCGTCTAGAGACATTGACCTAGCGTTCCGGCGGAAGGAGGCCGAGGCAGAGTCAAGTGAGATGGGGGAATTGGCGGGACAAGAGAAGAAACAGGAACCTCTATCCCCTAACATACAAGGCGAAGCTTCATTTCCGGAGCTGCGCAGCTCACTCTCCCAGGCCCTTGAGGTGAGTCACGAAGTGCAACAAAATGAATACAAGAAGCAATGATGCAGGCCCTGGGGAATAGCTCTGACCTGGGTTAGGGAGCGGATGAAGCAGCACTCCAGAAGGACCAGCCCGTCAATCAGCCAGATATCGCGGCTCTGAAAAGAGTCCTTCGGTTCTTACTCCCCACAGTCGGGACAAGCCTTGGTTCAAGTCGCCTCTTATCCCTGTTGTCTCTTGATTGGGCCAACGCGGAACTGGACCTTGGCCTTGAGTTCGAAAACCTTTGGAAGGCCGAATTAACCAGCTCAAATATCATCATATTTTTCGCCGTTTGTTTTGCGTCGTACAAAGGGTCCCCCAGTGTCCAAGTTGATCTCGCGGAGGTCGAAGACTTGGTAGTCTCCGCAATGCTCCACGTTGAGTCGCGCGAGGGACAGCAACCGGCAGGGCGAGTCAGGCTCCGTGAAATTGTCAACAGGGTACTTGAGTCTGGCCGTACGTTGGATTGGGTGTCCGTGTATGGAGACAGCATTGCGGATGTGTTTACGTCCAGCCCTAGTGAGGAACTCATCGAGCACTGTCAACGCCTGAATAGCCCCCTTCAACAAGACCGAAGTAACCGAAATACCAAGGCTCATGAGGCCCAAAGCGAAAAGGTATTAGTGGAGCCGGAATTGTCAGTGTGAAACATCATAGCTGATTAATTGCAACAGGGTGATGAGGAGTTTACGCCATGGATGGGTCGGGATGATTACGACGACTATGACGACTATGGCAACTATGACGATCATAGCCCTGATCACGATAATAAAGACTTGACGGCCTGCGATAAGGAGTGCGGATATTGCGGGAACTGTGATTATTAGAGCGGGTGGCGGACTCATAAGGCGACAAGGGTCATATTCAAGCCGGAGGAAGATGCACTACTACTTGATCTTGAGGAGCAATGCCAGCTAAATTGGAAAGGGATCTAATAATCCTCGCCATGTAAACAAAAATCTAAATTCGTGTGAATCTCGGTGATGCTTCCTTAGCTGTGCTTGCTGCGGAGAGGAGTTGCATGCCTAACACTTCAGAGATATATGCTAATTTCCCCAACTCCCTAGGAGTTATTTCTCTCTCCTAATGGTTTGCTTATACTGTATTGGCGGTCTTCACTACCCTGGATCTTCCGGAGCAGGGTGCGTTGGTAAAACATTCATCTTAAAACTCACCACCTATCATGGGGCCGTATCCTTATTCGAAGGTGATTTTATTAACGTAATAAATTGTAGATTTGACTAGAGCCAGTTACGCTGGGGCTTCGGTCTAGCAGCTCACACGCTAATCTATCGATCTTGTTGACCGCGCCCAGTTATTGGCACATGATCATTACCATTTCCATCTGACTACCCCTTTTGTGTATTGCTCTGGCTACGCCCTCGCTCGATTCTACAGCTAATCCACACCCTATATGAGTTCCGGACGCTCTACCTCTAACATGTAATTCATACAATCGGGACACCTTCCTATAGTAGTACGAATGCTTGCGAATGATGTTCGGACAAGAAATCTCAGAGGTCTCGCCTAACTAAGCTCCAGTTAAGAGTGCGAAGACTCGGTGTGGGCCTTCGCACTCGGTCCTAGGATGAAGAAATCCTGCTTGGCAACTGGCGTGCGACACGCATGATGTACATACAGCAAGAAAATGCAGAAATCGAGAGCCTTCCCGTAGCCATATTTTAAGTGGGCGAACATGGAATCATAGAGCTCGGTGAGGCGAATCAGAACATACAAAGAGTATCTAATTCGGACTATTTTTTGGCGAAGTTGCAGTGGTGTGAAGGTTCTGGCAAGTTGAGGCGGGGAGCTAAGCAAGGGCCTGGCTAGTACTGGAGCAATGGGAAGCCGCTTTTGAAGCGGGGATCAGAAAGGACCAAGAACGTATCTTAGCGGGAATCGATCGTCTTCGACATGGCCTCGCAACTTACTAACCGCCGTCAGAGGGCTCCTTGAATAGAAACCTGTGGTGGCAGGTATAAGCCCAGCCAAGGTATGCAGGCGAACCGGCTTAATGTTCAGTGAAACATCACGAGCAGAAGAAACTTCGAGGCGGCATGGTTCCTTCTCCCTTGCTGCAATCATCAACCTCGAATCTCCTTTTCACCCCAAACGCCAAACCGCTGACCCACCAAACCGATACTCTGACGACTTCCTATGGCAGCTCTTACCCCTTCTTCGCCACGTAGTGCATAGATTATAAATCCCGCCTGATACTCATTCCCCCCTGAACCACCGCCATACGGCGTTGACCGCTATCCAAGATTGGACGATTCACAGCAGAGAAATCTATCGACGACAACACGGCCGACGTACCATCGTTGCAGCCTTGTCGCCCAAGGGCCATCTTGGCCCTTATCTCGTATCTCCTGCATGACCCAACAGTGTCACTAAAGCACCCTCTCGCCTCAGTGGATGCCTCGTGGGCTATAGGATCACACCCCAGCATCGACATCATGGAGAGGGAAAAGGCAGGTCTATGTCCTCCTACAATCATAGAAATAGACCCAACGTCTACGTTTGGGATTATATCTTTTCTCTACGCTCTAAGAAAAGCCTCGACATCTAATTTTGGAGTCGCATCCTCTCTCCTTACTATTCTTACTGATGAATGGTTTTCTCTCCGTTGCTGGACTACAATCATTCTCAACTCCACTGAGAGTAAGAGAAATTGTTCGAGTGTCTCTCACTTCACTCTTGAAGCGCGTCGAGATTTACTACTTCTCTCTTCCGAGCTCACGAATATGTTTCCCTGAGCTGCCACCTACATCCTTGTTCTTATAGGCCGTGGCTTTGCTCGGCAGGGAGCATGCATCTTGGATACTTCTCAAGATGCAACGACCACCGCGTTTTCAGGTCCGTTCCTCACCAGTTACCCCCAGGTCAACAGTTTGCTTGAAAAACAAACAAAGAGGGCTGTGATCGGAGCCGCCCTAGCGTTCGCCCTGCCGTACCTGATCAACACTGACGAAATCAACCTGGGAGCTAAGATCTGCCTCACCTTCCTCGCCTTCGTGGATCCAAACGACGCGCTAGGCATGCGTCAAGACACGGGATTTTAAGGGGCATAAGATTCCTCACTAATTCTAGTGACAGGGCCGGAGAATGGGTCGCCCGGATGTCTACTTCGCTCGCTGCCCTCCAGGATACAAGACTCCAAAATAAGAGAAAGCCAACGGGGACTGAAGCGCAAGCTTCCTGGCACCTCCCCTGGAAGAAGGATCGGAGGAGAAGATTAAGCTCCGCATTGAGGAATTCGAACTGGAGCGGGAGGATCTCGGGTTTGGGAGAGATAGGCTTTGATTAGTAAATGGCTGATAAGAAATACCTACCGCACAGCCCAAATAAGCGTATCGTCTCTCTGGGAGATGACCCGGCATTTACATCAGCTCCGTGGGCGATCATTTGCTCCACAACGTCCATTTCCCCATAGCACTAGCTAATCTGAGCGCGTCATTTCCTTTTACCTATCTCTTTTTAATTTCCTAGTGGCGTGGCTATAGTTATAGGAGCGGGAGTCCCTCCCGAACACATTTGCTATGGTACAACAGCGGGCCCTGAGAGAGTAGCCGTGGAGTGGGGATATGAAGCATCATCGAGCCACTACTATGCGAGCCCGCTTTCGGGATGGGGATCTCAACTGTCGAGGAAGGCTCGGCCTATATTTACCGTCCTTTTATGCTCTAAAAGCTCTTCGTTTCCTATCCACACCAGTCAATGAAGCAGCCTCCCTCCCCATACATTCCACTTAACCTCCTAAACATGGGAGCCCTCTCCCAAACATTACTCTATGATAAATTCCAAGGGCGAGCCGCCGCTGGGCGATCCGGATGTTTAGGACCCGAGTGTGAAAATAAACGGGGGGGGGGAGGCATCAGCCCCTTCCCGGGCATATCGACGTGGAGGCCGCCCCGAGGATATGTGCCATCACACAGATGAAGCCTGTGGAGGCCCCCCTCCCCGAGCATATGCGCTCTGATACACCGATGATGCCTGGAAGCCGCATCCCAAACACATACATACACTCTGATGCAACAGCCGGTCCCTCTGGGAGTTATCCCTGTTCGTTACAGAGACTTCCGAAGCGATAAGTTAATAATATAGGGCGGGCGGCGCTTAGGGTATCAGTCGGAGTCTCAGAAAACAATGATTTTTTATTTATTTATTTATCTATCCTGTATATATAATCACCCCGATGAAGAGAAGGAGAAAGAAAACAAAACAAAAAATAAATTCTATGCCATAAATGGTGAAGGAAAAAAACGTCTCGTCTTGGTCATCAAGAGTCGCCAGGCTAATTTGGTCGGTGGTTTGTTTGCCTGGGCTTTCCTGTGAATTAATATGGGGTTTGGGTGTGGTTTTAAGTTTGTAGCTTTTTTTGAGGCGCGGCGGTTAGCTGGGGGGGAGGAGGGCGGCTAAAACCACCACCCGGAAAAAAAAGGTTGTTCGTTATAAGGGTAGAGGTTTACTTTGCCGAGATTGAAGGGGATGATGATTTTTAGAGTTTTATTTTTCGTCGGGGATATTTTAGAGCTTTATAAGGTAGGTAGGTAGGGTTTTGCCGCCGGGA
This sequence comes from Glutinoglossum americanum, assembly GCA_020080175.1. Taxonomy (NCBI): domain Eukaryota; kingdom Fungi; phylum Ascomycota; class Geoglossomycetes; order Geoglossales; family Geoglossaceae; genus Glutinoglossum; species Glutinoglossum americanum. Next base: position 35,939 of record JAGHQL010000196.1, read on the forward strand.
GGATGGCCCGAGGATGCGCGGTGTTTGATGGCGCGAAAAACGGGCGTCGGGCTGTCGGCGGCTGAGGGTGCTCTGCGTAATCGTGGAGGAGCGATGGCGATTTGATCGGCGGCTTGTCTTGGTGCTTTTTTCGGGCGCAGGGCTGACGGGTTGTTTCGTGCGGTGATGACGGTGGTGGAGGCGGTTGTGGTTGTGTAGCACGAAAACGGCGGTTAGTGGCTGTGGAATGATGTCGGCGGCTTGAGACCGCAGATCCTTTTTCTGGATCTATCCTTGCCGCCAGAGGGAGGCTGAGTATGTCTCGCATGGTTCCGGTGCTTGTGGTCGCGGCACTATAACGGGTTGTGGGTGATGTTGGGGCTTTACGGCGAGGTGGAGATCCGGGTCTGGATCGACGTTGCCGCTGCAGGTGTGTCTCAGGGATTGGTATTTTTGGTTATAATCAGCGGTGGGGGACTTGGTTGGATGGGTGGGTTTGATGACTCTTGATGCAATTCGGGACGATTCTGTTGTTATTGTTATCGTCGTCGTTGTTGTTGTTTTTGGGGTGTCCTAATGGCGGAGTGATGGGGGCGGGTTCGCTGCTGCTGAATTCCTAGAATGAGTCTTGGTGGGTCGTGTTGAGGCAGAGATGTCATCCTTCTAAATGGGTTATACAGATTTGCCTCAGCTTCGCCTCTCTCCCACCACCACCTTCCTCAACCATCGTCGGTATTGAACACCAGAGGAGTTCGCAACAATCATAACGATATCGACATGGTTGCCATTCACATTCTTCCCAGCCCGCCTCTTCGCCCCAATCCCAAAACACCAACAACAATAACAACAATGTTTTGTTGCACGGGTATTTCAGCCGAACTGGGTAGCGAGCGGGGGAAGAATTGTCGAATCCCAAGTCTCCTCTACTAGTCTGAGGCTCTTTAGGGGAATCTCAAGGCGGAAGCTAACGTGGCTTCTATTCAGCTAACTGACCACAAGCCAACCGCGCACAGGCACTGATGCTAGCCTGCCAAGACAGAAGAACCCTTGAATCTAAGTATTTAGAAACTAAACTCACCTGAGAGTTATCCTCAACAGCCGCTCGATAGTTTCCCAATATCTTAATAGTGAAAATTCTATTAGAGTGCCTGCGGCGTCGCATTCGTCCCTAGGGCAGATAGGAAGACCCTTGGAGGTCGAAGGGCGCTTTCGCTTCGTGGGTGCGGGCGGCTAAGGTGAGATCTCTGTATCAGGTTGATTGATTCGTCTGCTTTGCCGAGGAGGCGAATCTTCCACTCTCGCTTGTAAGCCGATTCAATTGGAGATTTTGATTCGATGGATAGCGAGTATCTCCTGCTTAGCGATCGTATGCGGTTGTTGTGCGTGCGTGGGGTCTTATTCTTGTTGGGAGTTTTTCGATGTTGGCTCGAGATGGTGGTACAGTGTAAGGGTAAAAATGAGGCGTATGGTACAACAGTCGAAAAGGAGTCGCGTAGAGAGGGCTGTCCTGGCTGGACGCGTCCGGGGAGAGTGGTGGGGGCAAGGAACGATCGTGCTCTGGTCCTAGGAGGGACTTGGGGTTCGCGTGGAGTGTTGTTCGTTGTTCTTAAGAGACGGATCTGTTGTGGACGCTTCTAGCCAACATGGACACGATGGAGTAACCCAACAAGCCGTCACCCGCTCTCGGGAAGTTTTGCCTTGTGAGTCAGAACTAGCTCCCCCGCGGGAGGGATTTTCCTCCCTCGAGGAGAATTATTGAAGAGGCTGGGGATGCAGTTGGAAGGAAAATACCTCATTGAATGCAGGGCGCAATGGGCAAACCAAATACGCAAGGCCTCCATCCAGGCCCTCCACAGGCTGCAGGGTATTAGGGTTATTCAGGATCCGCTCCTTGCAGCTTGCAGCCTGCAGCGGACGGGGAAATGATCATCAGGATGCTGACATCTGTGCCCCGCATAATCGGCGGGAAGGGTGTATGTGCGCGCAGCATATCAGCATATCCGGTAATCCGGTGTCATGATATGGACGCGAGGTAGTCGATCGAGAGCATCATACGCGGATTAGCCATCACGGAGAATGCAAGAACGCGTTCGCCCTCGTTCGGTATGAACAAGTGACTCACAAAGCGTAATAGATCGCAAACATGAAACGCACCTGCTTCTCGACACCACACCGCATTATCGATTCCTCTTCCCAAAACGCAACAGTTCGAAGTCTCGAAGTCTCCAGATACGCGGCAGACCAATAGCATCCCATCGTCGCCGATGACTCTTAACAACCTGTTTCGCGGGGATGCGACTAGCCACATGTGGCTCCTCGCCCAAGGCACCAACCACAAGTCTGGCGCCCGCAAACCCCAATCTCCCTCGTCTTCTCCATTGAACGCGACTTGTTTCAACTCCCAATCAACGCAAGACCCGAAACAACCGACGCGCCCAACCGGAGATGGGGAACCAGGAACAAGGAAACAAAGCAGCCCCGTCAACCGCCCGGCCACTTGACGCCTGAACCCGGACCCTGCCAAGCGGGCGGCTGCAGACACAGGGACGTACACAGGGACGTACACAGACGCATGCACAAAACCCTTCGCACGTCTGGACAAATATACCCGCAGCAGGTAATTTCGCGGTCCCTAAATTTACTCGGACAATCAAGTGTAACTCCCCATTGGCGCGCGCTCGGCAAAGGCAAAAGAAAAACCACACAAGCGAACGAGAAGCCTCTGAACCCTCAGGTCATCGCTCTTCCTCTCTCTCTTCCTCCCTCACCACGACCAATACGCCGGCTATTTTTGCCTTTCCTCTGGGGGTGGGGGGACACGGTAAGGTTACCCTTAACGTTAACCTTTTTTTGTTTTCCTCAGGTTCGGTCCCGCGCTCCTAAGGAGACGAGTTAGAGATTGAGAGATCCCTTATCCTGCGCTGACGTTTGTCCGCATCGAGAGGAGGCCCTCTACGGAGCTGTTCCCCCCCGGATCTATTCTTTGCACCCTCCACTACAACCTCCCACTTGTTCCGTAGTCGCGCTGGTTTCAGATGAGCCCCTCCATCGGGCTTGGGTAGGATGGAGGAGGATAAGTACATCGGGCATGGCACTCGATCCTGCTCTTTTTTTTTCTCCTCTTCTCTCTTCAGCATCTCGTCGCATCCTATACATACTGGCTGACAATACACTGTCACGAATCTCCTTTGTTGTTTAGCTCTTCTCTTTTTTCCTTTGTGCTTTCTCTTAGATCTCTATCTCTGCCTTGAGGAGGAGCAGGACTTCTCTCTATAACGACTGGCTCGTTATACTACTACGCTAATTGGTGATTGACAATACCGCCTACCGCCTTTACCTCTATACCGCGTGAGTCCACGCCGACCAGACCCAATGGAGGAGAGGCAATGGGATTGCTGACTGACAGAGATATATAGTCTGGAAGCGCTTCTTACATCATCATCTCCAGCATGTCCTCCTTATACCAGTCCGCTTACCTATACCCCACCACTCCTCCCTCCTCGTACGACAGCCATTCCTATGTAACAATAACGAGAGACTCTCCTCCGCCTCGTTCCCATAGTCGAAGCAGCTCGCACTCGTCATCACGGTCCTACGGGTCCTCACCCGACTCCGTCAGGACTACCTTGACTACCCCGATCAAGTCCCCGATCAGGCACCACGGTCCCATACTTCTTCCCAAGATCAGGTCTCAAGACCAAGATGTCGAGCCGACCCTCATATCCCCCAAGCGCATGCGGAGGGGTCCGCTGTCTAGCACACAGAACCCTCCAGCCTCTTCGTCGGCCATGTACGGCGCGTCGAGAAGATCGTCGCACATGCGCAGTGTCTCCAACCCAGTCGGAATATGCCAACCGCTAACATCGCCTATTGAGCCGACGAGATACCACTCCCGAGCATCCTCAACCCTCTGCTCCCCAATTTCTTTGACCTCGTCCCGCGGCGCATCTGGCACTCTTACGGACGATCTCCTTCTGGGCAAATACGGGTTTCCGACCTACCGCCAGCTCCCGACATACAATCCTCCTTCAGCCTTCGCTCCTTCCTCCAACATGCATGAGACCGCGTCAATTTATGTATCCGCGCCAACGGCCCACGCCCCTGTACCGCGGGATCGCTCGTTACCATCTGAGCTTCAGTATGAGCTGGATGGCGGGTACACGCCAAACACCACCACTCTGCTCGATTACCTGACGGCGCCAAATCCCACCCCCAACCTCGTGCGACAGATCAGCGTCTCCATTGGCCGCAGCCGAGACAACGGAAACACGCACTTTTGGTGGGACATCAGAAACCTACGGACGTGGAAAGACTTCAACCTCCAAACCATCGACCGCATCCCAGGCCTGATGAGGCTTCTCCAGATCGAAGTTCCGGACACCGCGCTCCCCCTCCCAACGCTCGATAAGCGGAGCCTACGACCGGAGACAGAGGCCTCACTGCTAGAACTATGCCGAACCTTCTACGCCGAGAAAGTAAACGCCAGCCTCAGCGTCTCGCAGGGCCAGCCACACATGTACATGAAAGCCGGCCCGCTGCGACCAGAGAAGCGCCAGTCCCCCGACTTCGTCTCCAACTACGCGCACGACATCGACCGCACCGTCTTCGGCGACGGCAAGGGCCGCGTCGTCGGTCTCGTCAAGAGCTTCAACCGCTGGAACACGGGCATGCGCGCCGAGTCCCCCCACAAGCAAGTCGAGTACCTCCAGGGCCTCGCGCACCTCCACAGACACATGCGCGAGCATGGCACCCGCTACGGCTACATCATCACCGAGATCGAGCTCGTCTGCGTGCGCGCCGGGACGGACGTCTCGTCCGGCCTGCCGTTTTTCGGCTTCCTCGAGCTCGCGCCCGCCATCCAGCTCAAGGACTACGGCCCCGATTGCCTCACCGCGGGCCTCGCGCTGTGGTACCTCCACATGCTCGCCAAGGAGCAGCCGCTCCCCGGCCAGCCCGGGTATAGGCTCGATGCTGGGGCGCCGGCGGCGCTCTCGAGGCAGAATACCTTGGGCGAGAAGGACCCGTGGATCCCGGAGCCGCAGCTTGGGGAGAAGAGGGAGGCGAGGAGGGTCAGGGGGTGGGTGTTTCCTTCAGAGCCTTTGCACCGGAAGGAGATGCCCAAGAGATGGCATAAGTAGAGGCCGTATCTCTCTTGTGTTTTTTTCTCTTTTTTTTGGCTATTTCTTTTGTTTGAGTCTGGGCGGGGCGTTTCTTGGCGCAATTGGCTGGAGTTTTTTTTATTTTGCCTTTCTCATGCTCTGGTTTGAACTACATAATGTGTATTATCTGTAGGAGTGCGTTATACCTTGTATTGTTTTTGTTTCTGTTTTTTTTTGACTATGAGGGATAATCAGAGAATTGGAACATTACATTATTTTTCAACAGAAACTGAGCGCTTATCCGACATGTAGACGCATCAAGTGAAAAAAAACTTCTTGGCTTGTGGTTTACTCTAGGAGATGGGGATCGGATGTCATTCCTTGGTTTTGCGGGGGTGTTTAGGGCCGTGGAGGATCAGCGTAAGGAATAAGGTGGGGTCGGGCGGTGTTAGGCCCTTTTCGGGGGCCGTTGGTGCTGCGGGGAGACATCCGTGAAAAGCACGTGGGCGTAAGCTGTGGCTGGATATCTTAAGAACGGCTCTATTAAGCTCCGGCTGTACAGCCCTGCAGCGATCCTCACGGTACCAAACGACAGACCAACATATCCAGGGTTCTCCACCGATATCTCAACCACCACCCTAGCATCACGTTGGACAGCTGCGTCTCCTCAACCCCGGTAAGGCAAACCTAATAAAACAACTCCTTCAGCAACCCGTTCACCACATTCCAGAACCGGGCTCTCACCCTGAGCACGCATGCACACGCCAAACAATAAACCTCACCCGGTCAGACCCAATACACAGCCCCCCCATCACGCACTGGTGCGGCGTCGTGCTTAGCTAACTAGCTGACCGACCTATCCAACGGCCCCTCGGATAAAGGGCCCGAGTCCCGGTATATGAGGATTATACAGTATTACCCCTCCAACTCCACCTACAACTCCGCATCGGCACCGAAATATAAAAAAAAAAAAAAGCTTTCGTTGCATGTGGCTGAGCCTGTGGCCGTGCACCTCCCCGGTTTTCAATGCTGCTTTATTTACATGCCCGACGCCGCAGTCGCGTAATACCACGGCGGCCGGCGAGCGTCTGGGGCGGACTATACCCGGAAATTGAGGTGGGTTTTGATGGTCGGGGAGTGGCTCCGGCACTAGCGTGAGGCGGGAGATATCCTGAGTTCGGCTTTGTGGCGCCGATTGGAGGTGATGAGGCTGGAGGCTTAAGCTATGGCTGAAATTCTAGTTGTGGGGCGAGGTGAGCTGACTAAGCTCACTGGCCGGGAACTGGTAATACGCCGCGTTACCCACATGTCGCGTCAACCCGCTTGGTTTACCTCGCGTTTCGTCTTTGCTGGGTGGCCGGTCTCTCCAAATCGGAGATAATGGTCCAAGGCGAACGAACATAATGAAGAAGGCCTGGATGCCCTTTCGCGACTCGTTCAGCTTTGCCCTGTGCAGACATTCCTGGGTTATATACATATTGGCGATGAAGGTGAGATGCGGGAAATTCCTAAGATTGCAAAGGCTATCTATTCCCAATACTAAACACGGGGTATTGCCACAAAAGAAGCTCGTCTCGACATGACGGCTGACAAAAGAAATTGCTTCAACCACTTTCTTAACCCACCACCAGGTATGCGAACTACCTACTATGTCGTCGCCGTCTTCTATGAATCCTGCGAGTTTTCTCCGTGATGATAACCTCTTCGTTAATGTCCTGTCTATCCCCAATGCGCCGATCCCGGCCAAGGATTCTAGGAGGAATTTCTTTCCACCATCCGAAAAACGCGCCCAAATTCTGCCATTGGCTTGGAGGCTGCGCCAAATTCGCTACATCTTGAAGCAAGCCCGGCTCAGCATTTGGGACATTGAACCAGACGCGAGGCGCGGAGCTGTGGATTTGGCCTTCGATAGTCAACGGACGCAGCTCCTCAGGGAAACCCAACGGTGCGCGGACTACCAGCGGGCGGTAGGCTGGTATGAGGATATGAAAGACGGCATCCCTGCCGCATTCTATTGTCCTCGCGAGCAGGGGCCTGAGGAACTGCATCCAGGTACATAGAGCGTCTAAATTTTCAGACATTCCGCAGAAGTTGCTCGGCAACGGCTCTTTTCCTATCCGGGAGAAGAAGGCAGGATGCCAGTCGGTATCGGGATGATACACGAAGAAACAGTGCATATATTCCCCCCCCTTTGTCTCTTCGATCCGCATGCGGAGATAGTTATGAACGTGTTTCGCAAACATTTCCGGAGCCTGAAGACTTGTCTGTGCGGCTAATTCGTCTTTGATGTCTTCGAGTCTCAGCCCAAGGTCCTTGAGCGCCCCTACGCCCTGGCGTGCTTGCAGGAAGTGTGCCACTACGCCGGCCGTTGTGACAAACCCAGTGAAGCTGGTGATGTACTTGGCTTTGGCAAAGAATGACGATGCCATGATCTTGATAGTCGGTACTGCGCTTCCCACCGCGCTCGCTGCGCTTCGAGCGGTGTCTATAGTTGAGCCTATATTGTTGGCATTGCACGCAGTTGTAACGGCATTGACAGCAATCACGCGGTCAGTTCGGTTAGCGTTCTGCCCCATGGTCAAGAGCCGGATATATGTTGTGGTGACAAAGCTCTGCCAGGATAGCATTCGCACGGAACAGACGTCTCAGGTGAGGAGAGGTGATAAGGTCGTCGAGCAGCGTGAGGTTAGAGAGCGATCCTGAAGGTAGCTCCGCCTAAAACTAAAATGAGTTTATCTTTGCTACGTTAGTCTTCCACAAAAGAAAGCTGTCGAGAAGAGCCAGACGAGGTGTTACCTTGTCATGGCAGGGGTTGTGGAGACAGGATATCTCTCGAAAATCCAGCCAATAGCGGCATGTTAACAACAAAGCAGCGGTACGGGGCTGCCACGTATCTACGTATCCGCAGCAATAATTAGCTCCCGAAACCCGGAACCCACAAGACTTAGACCTGATTTTACGCAGCTTTAAATGATTCGAGCATGTCCCGTTGCATTCTCATCTTGTGGCTTGGTGTGTTGGACGCCAAACTTTCGCTCCCGCATTCTAACGCAGACGCCGATACCCCTGCCTTGATCTGTTGCACAACCCTTGCTGGCGTTCGATACCACTATACAATTCGCTATCGATAGGTGATCATAGCGGCCGCCTACCTCAAGCGAGACACCCCGCGAACTTCCAGAAGGTGCCTAACCCTTATCGGCCCTACATCACCGGGCCCGAAATAATGTAGACGTTCCCCTTTTTCTCGAAGTAAGGCAGCCATCATCTAACAGGGGTGATGAGAACCCCAACGCCTTGGCGAATGTCGGGGCGACATGATGGCGGGGCTTGGCGCTCGGGATGCTTCTCCAGCGCTGGATACTTTGCTAGACAGAAGGAAGCCGTATGCTTGGGAGCGGTCATGTAAGAGCGGGGCTTACTCAGGGCGTCGACGCCATTGAGGCATGCACCCGCGAACGCGGCGGTGGGAGGGAAGTAACAGCGATTTGCTACTTGATGTAATTGAGGAGGGGTAGTCAACGCGTCGAGGCATTATCATCGTGAGACGGTTCGGTTAAGTAGGAAAGACGGCGACATCTACGACAATGTCCAGAGATGGTTAGATGTCACAAGAGGGAGCAATACCTTCCGACGCCTCTTCTATGCTGGGACAGCTATTTAGTCTGGGGTACACCTTCTATGGGCCAACTTTGCGCTTTCTATTAGCCAACCGTACGTTTTCCGCAGGTTATCTCTGCACTTCCCCTAGCTTGAGGGGCTGCGTTGGATTTAACAAAGGGTATCCTTAATACTCTCCTTCCGCCTTCTCTCCCTTTTTATCGTCCTTAATGGCCCTCATGACATGTGAATACTGTAATGCTGTGAGCGTCTCTTTGAACCGCCGCCACTTGTGTACGCCTGGGCCATTCCCAAACAAGAAGTTTGCAAAGTCAGTATTTCTTTGGGAAAATATTTATGGACAATTAGAGTTTATTTTTGAGCACACTTCTACGCTCGGCGCATATATTATGAATTGCTCTACTCGACGTAGATTATATTGAACTAGTCAAATTGATAGATTAATCCCAAAGCACTTTTTTAGACAGAGTCGGAAATCTTGAGCTGGTTGTTGAGCTCAGCTACGTCGGGGCAGGTTTCGCCTAGAATGCTCTATTTTGTAGCGCCTCCCTAATTCTCTACATGTGTAGTTGCGCGGGCACGAGGCCACGCTTAAGGCCTGCCTCGCCTCACGAACCTCCGCTTCCTCGGCCTCCGCACGAGCAACTACACATGTATCATTAGCATTGAGGTGGGGCTCAGTCAGCCTCACTCACCCCCAAGCGCCCGGCCATCTGCACTCCACTCGACTTCGACCTCCAGCCGCAAGCATTATTTACATTTGTGACCGGTGCAGTCCAACTTCAGCTCCTGTGCGTCTAAGGTCAAGTCGTTCAGGTTTCAAACTACGCTGAGAGCACCATCGCATTCACTGAAGGGACTCGCAAGTCAATTACAAGACTCGCAATGGTGGCCAGCCAAACCTGGTAATATCCTCGACATGACGCCCGACAGCGAGACTGAGACTTTTTTCGAGTATGCCGATGCCTCGCTTGTTCCTTTTCAAGTTCTGAGGTTCCTAGGTCATGGCAGCTTTGCTTGTGTCGAAGAGGTCCGTCATACCTCTGACGGAACAGTCTTTGCGAGGAAGTCCACACGGGTTCGCGCATTTCAGGCAGCAAAGATCACTGAGGCAGTGCAGAGAGAGGTCGGAATCGTACAGAGACTTCGACATGCACATGTCATATCTATACGCAGCGTCTACAGGGAGCCCAAATCAATAGGGATCATTATGTTGCCTGTGGCTGACGGAGACTTGGACTGGTTTTATGAGAAGTGTGCCGATGAAAACTTCCCCGCTGAACTTTTGTCGCTCTTGAGAGTCTGGTTTGCATGCCTCAGTGATGCTCTGGCCTACATCCACGACCAAAACGTAAGACACAAAGATATCAAGCCTGGAAATATCTTGGTTCGTGATGAGTTGGTCTACTTCACCGACTTTGGACTTGCGAAAGACTTTGACTCGGAGATGACGAGTTCGACTGAAGGATATGTTTTTGGGAAGACACCAATGTATAGCCCACCAGAGATCATCTCAGAAGGAAAACGCAGCCGCTCCGCAGATATCTTCTCACTCGGCTGCGTCTTTACTGAAATGGCGACTTTGCTCGACAGACGCTCCATCGCTGAGTTCATTGAACATAGGGTCAAAGGCAATACTTATGCTTACTACAAAACTTTGGATAACGTTGCAGAGTGGCTTAGAGGGTCGACTTGTTTTGACAACTTCATTAGACGAATGCTCTCCATACAGCCCGAAAAGCGGCCATCAGCAGCGAAAATTCGGCATATCGTAAGTCGCGGGGGAGTAGATGGGGTTGTTGGGCTCAATTGTCAGCACCGCCTCACCGGTATTCCGGAGCCACAAGACTCAGCTGAAGTTCTCAATGATACATCAACATCAGATGTTGACTCGCAGGTCCCGACCCCCGAGTTAGTTCATCTCAGTGGCTCTATTGATGAAATTTACAATGCAAACACCTCTCAGCCTGACGGTTCCCTCATGCCACATGTTAGTGATCTTTTACCGGAGATAGAAGCACCATCATCAGTACTGGAGAGGGGTGAGAACATCGATGCAAACGGTAGGTTAAAACAGATATCACTGCATGAGGCGGCCTGCAGTGGGGATGAGGCCGCAGCGAGGCTGCTGCTCGAGATGGGGGTTGACGTCGCCACGAAGGACAAATCGGGATGGACAGCGCTGCACTGGGCTGCCGAGAGGGGGCACGAGGCTGTAGTGCAGCTGCTTCTTGAGAAAGGGGCCGACGTCGCCGCGAAGGACGAACCAGGATTGACAGCGCTGCACTTGGCTGCCTGGATGGGGCGCGAGGCTGTAGCGCAGCTGCTTCTTGAGAAAGGGGCCGACGTCGCCGCGAAGGACGAATCAGGATGGACAGCGCTGCACTTGGCTGCCTGGATGGGGCGCGAGGCTGTAGCGCAGCTGCTT
>JAGHQL010000197.1:0-46901 GCA_020080175.1 Glutinoglossum americanum
GTAAAAAACTCACGGGTCGCTGATATTCACGGGTCGCTGATAAGCGACGTTATATGTGGTAGAGTATAGACTGGCTATCTTAACGAACGATGGAATAACCCAAGCAATTCGCTGGTTTTAAATCATCGGCAGCCGGTTAACTAATTACAAACTTATGTCATTCCCCACCGTACTCGTAGGGTCTTCCCACGGATAACCTCTCAGCTCCGGAAAAATTTCTCTAGAGGGAATCGTGGATAAGTAAGAAAACTACATCGTTCTGGTCTTGCGGGGTTGTGGGGTGGCCTCAGTTGGGGTGCTGTCAGGGAGATCCGAGGACGAGGTGATGGGGATCTTGCGTGTTGGGTCTTGCTGGGTATTTCCATAATCTGTAGCTGAAGGGGGAGAGTTGGAGCAGCGGGTGTGCAGGGCGTCGGTAAGATTGCTCAGATCGGTTGGTGGATATGGCAGGTTTAGGCCACGCATCTCCTGAAGCAGGTCTGAGTAATGCCCAGAGCAAGACAGGGTGTCGGAGTGGGTTGGCCCAAGTGCCTCCTGTAAGCCTAGGATGGCCCTCTCATAAAGAGCGAATGCTTCGAGATAGCGCTTTTGGTTGTGGAGTAGGAAGGCGAGATGAAAGGCAGTATATGAGGTGTTGGGATGGCCATCCCCAAGCACCTTTTCGCACCCGCGCAATGCTCGCCTGTGCATATCTTCGGCAGCCTCATACTTACCCTGATCCAGAAACACCGTGCCCAAGTTGTCAGCGCTCACCAACGTGTCCGGGTGATCTTCCCCAAGAACTTTTCCCCTCGCCTCTAATACCCGCTGGAGCATTTCCTCGGCAACATTGTACTTACCCTGACCCTGAAGCATTGTGGCCAGGCTGTTCATACTCCGCAATGCGTCCGGATGATCCTTTCCAAGAACCCTCTCCCTCGCCTCTAGTGCTCGCCGGTACATCTCCTCGGCGACTTTGTGCTTACCCTGACCATGAAGCACTGTGGCCAGGCTGTTCACACTCCACAATGTGTCCGGATGATCCTTCCCGAGAACCCTCTCCCTCGCCTCCAGTGCTCGCCGGTACATCTCCTCGGCAACTTCGTGCTTACCCTGATCATGGAGCACCGAGGCCAGGTTGTTAATACCCAACAACGTGTCTGGGTGGTCCCTCCCAAGAACTTTCTCCCTCACCTCCAGTGCTCGCCGGTACATCTCCTCGGCGACTTCGTACTTACCCTGACCCTGAAGCACTGTGGCCAGGCTGTTCACACTCCACAATGTGTCCGGATGATCCTTCCCGAGAACCCTCTCCCTCGCCTCCAGTGCTCGCCGGTACATCTCCTCGGCAACTTCGTGCTTACCCTGATCATGGAGCACCGAGGCCAGGTTGTTAATACCCAACAACGTGTCTGGGTGGTCCCTCCCAAGAACTTTCTCCCTCACCTCCAGTGCTCGCCGGTACATCTCCTCGGCGACTTCGTACTTACCCTGACCCTGAAGCACTGTGGCCAGGCTGTTCACACTCCACAATGTGTCCGGATGATCCTTCCCGAGAACCCTCTCCCTCGCCTCCAGTGCTCGCCGGTACATCTCCTCGGCGACTTCGTACTTACCCTGATCCTGAAGCACAGTGGCCAGGTTGTTAACGCTCATCAATGTGTCCCGATGGTCCTTCCCAAGAACCTTCTCTCTCGCCTCTAGTGTTCGCTGGTACATCTCCTCGGCGACTTTGCGCTTACCCTGACCATGAAGCACTGTGGCCAGGCTATTCACACCCCACAATGTGTCCGGATGATCCTTCCCGAGAACCCTCTCCCTCGCCTCCAGTGCTCGCCGGTACATCTCCTCGGCGACTTCGTACTTACCCTGACTCTGAAACACGAGTCCCAGGTTGTGAGCGCTCTCCAGTGTTCCTGGATGGTCCTTCCCGAGGATTTTCTCCCTCGTTTGTAATACCCGACGGATCAACTCCTCGGCCGCCCCGTACTCGCCCAAAGCCTGAAGCACCACGGCTGAGAGACTCATGCTTTTGAGAGTTTCAGGGTGCTCCCTTCCCAAAGTCTTCTCTCTATGCGTAAGCCCTCCGCTGGCTTTTCTGCGCGCTTCTTGATATTGGCCCTTTTCAAAAAGATGTCCTGCAACACTATGAAGTAGGCTAGCGCGATAATTGTCATTCGGGTCGGTCGGGTAATCATAACGAAGCGTGGCCTCCGCGTGCGGAAGTAGCTCTGCGCATATGTCCCAATCCTCACGCGTACCGGTCGGAAAGTGGTTTGATAGCAATATTAGGGCTTGTACGGCCCACTTCCCTTGCTCGTGGTTCAAGCACAGCCAATTTCTAGTAGATATATGTACCAAGCGATGTATGTCGAACATGGTATCGTTTTGGTTTGATGTGATAAAGGAAAAGGCCTTCAACGTTCCTAGTGCTTTCGCGAATCTGACAGCGGACTCACTTCTTTTTAGTAGAAGATACCGTGGAATACGTTGTCGATCAAAGAAGCTCATGACGGACATTAGATCCGCAGCTCGGGGGTCGTCCCTTCTAATCTGATTGAAAGATAGCATCCACGTTTTAAGGACGGCATTTGATGCTCCGGGATCCCTTACGAGGTCTCTAAACTCATGATTGAGGAGTTCTATCTTGTCAAGGTCACTCTCACAGTAGGCCTGGAGGTACTGCGAAACGGTTTGCGAGGTTTCCCGTATGAAGGCGGCAGCTTGGCATGCAGCAAGTGGGAGGTAGTCCAATTCCTTCAAGAGTTGATTCACGTCTTCCTCCCTATTTGGTGCTTCACCGTCCAACTTGGAGTTTAGTAGCGTTCCGGCTTCGGAAGGACTCATTGTATCTATTGATACCAGGGACCCTATGCCAGTGAGCTTGATTCCCATGGCTTTATTCCTAGTGGTATAGATGACCGACCCGTTGGGAGTCTGGGGGACGTAATCGAAAACTGTTTTTTCGCCCGAAATGGTAGTCGATGCTTCCTCGCTAACATACCGGATATCGCTAAAGAAGACCTCCGGGTCATCCGCATTATCGATAACCATGAGCCAGCGTCCGGCTTCTTTACTCCTAAGCCAGTTTTTCACGAGCCACAAGATATTCGCTTTTGGATCTTCAGTTCCTTGCAGGCAGGCCGCCTTTGCGATCTCCCTATAGGATTGCTCAACCCTTCGGTGGTTGCTGGCGTGGACCCAGTAAACAGAATCTTGGGGCCATTTGGTTCTATATCTTGATGCGTATTCCAAGGCTATTCGCGATTTTCTATTTAGCTAGTTAGTGAAACGGTCGTCACTGGGTGAAGCACCCTACCCAACACCCCCTAGCCCCCATAAGGCTAAACAGCGATTACTATTTGGGTCGGAGAGCTTCCGCTCCATCTCTTTCATTTCGTCCTCTCTGCCTACAAAGCCTCCAGCAACTCCGAAGGGTATCACTACTAGGGCTGGTGGGGAGGGGTTGGGCTCCCTGGTGTCGCCACTGGACTTCGTGCACTGGCCCTCTGTATTCAGAGCCGGGCTTCGGGCTATTGTAAGTCTTAGTGGTGCTGTTGAACAGCGTTCACAGGTATGACGTGGCTAATTGGCACGAGTGGCCCCGATCCCACCACCGAAGGAAGGGGCATTTACGCACAAATGGTGGAGTTGAAATCCAAATCAACCATGCTTTCGAGGGCTCTCCGCACCGGCAAGTACTTCTGGCTTGCTGCGCTACTGTACTTGCACATGGTTCTATGATTCGCGCCCGCAATACCAACTGCCAGTTCGTTGGGAAGACCAAGCCGCGCAGACTCCCTATCGACAATCTGCCAAAGGGAAATTAGCAACTTCACATCATATGGGACCCACCCATATCTCATACCAACAGACTGCGCAGCTTCTCAGTCTCGTAGAATGTCCTTATTTGGAGACTAGCCCCACGCTCAACAAATTGCTGTGATATCTCGGCGAACACGGCAGAATTCCTCTGCAAGGCTTCGAGGAATTTTGTATTAATATTAATCCCTGGTTTCGCCAGTTTTAAGAGGTTGGCGGCAAAGGTGCCCCAGTAGGCAGCGTCTGAACCGCGATGAGGCACTCCGAGAAAGACACACCCCCGCACGCTTCCTAGGATATCTGCATAATGCCTAGATCGCTCGTGAGCGAGGATCAGGGCCTGCGAATCCGTTAGAATATAGTTCCTGGCTAGTATCCCACACTTGCCTTCTTCACCACAATACCCCCGAGACTGTGGGCGACGAATATAATAGGCCTTGTCCTTTCCTGCTGGTTTAGGCGCTCGCCGCTAAGCCTATCCAAGAGCATTCCGGCCTCGTCGGTGATATCCGTCGTCGCCTTACTAAAGGCGGTCGCTGAATTGTAACCATACGACATAATCCTCGAGGAGGGTAGTTGAGATGGGAGGAAGTCTCGAAGCCACAGTTTTCCATTTTCATCCGTCCAGGTCCTCTCCCAGTCTCCGCCGAGACCGTGGACAGCGACAATGCTGGTACCGTTAACCTACTGAGGGTTGAGGCATGTTGGCTGGGGCAGAGCACTGAACTCAACTGTGTATTTTTTGTCACCTAGAGAATCCCCAAATTTGAATAGGCCATAGTCCTCTCTCGGGGGCTTAGGACCTGGTTAGCGACCAATACAGGCAGGATATGTAGATCAAGTAGTCTATGCTCACCTCCATACTAGACCCACCATTGTCCCTAAAAGGCTCCGGTATCCTAACCCTATCCTTACCTCTCTCCCTAGACCTAAGCTTCGAAAATAGGGACATTACCAGATCAACTGAGTTTGGAGTTTTTTCGAGGCGATCCCCGGATGGTCACGAAGGCTGTCGCAAAAATCGGTGGGCGAAAGCGGGGTTAGTGCACAGGATCTACGGAGTTCCCCGAGACATTATCCAATGACCAGTCGCGGTACCTAGTTCCCTATTTTACTCTGATGATGTAGCGCCATATAACAGTACCTCCAAAAATATAGGAGACAGGAGAACTATAGAAGCCAACGTGTCTGCAGCATTCCCTGGTTGGGCTACTAGCGCTGTATTACATATTGTGCCAGGATCGAAGGCTCACGTGACTCAACCTTGGAGTCTAGATAAGACGTAGTTCGGGCAGTTGAGCTATCTACGAAGTGCAAGTAAAGTAGTGGACGACAACCACTACCCACTCACGCCGCAACATATGCCTTATTCGGAGTCTTTGACCTTGCCTTCAAAAACTCTAAAACCCCTTTATTCCCCCAACTCGCAATCATAATCGGCGTCTCCCCAGAATCCGTAGCAGCATCAACATCCGCTCCCTTCTCCACCAGAAACTTCACGACGCCCTCATGAAAATACGGGACGGAAACCGCACTATGCAACGGCGTTGTTCCCCCTTTCGTTTTCGCACCAATATCCGCTCCCTTCTCTACAAGCGTCTTGACCATCGCTAGATTCCCCGCCTGGACAGCTTTATGGAGTGGCGTAGTATCATATAAGTTTTTCGAAGAGACGGAGGACCCTGCTGCAATGAGAAGCTGGACGGCTTTGGTATGGTTGTTGGAGAGTGCGATTTGGAGGGGTGTTTGCCCGGTTTCGGTTTCGGGGATTTCGGTATCTGCACCCTTTTCCAGGAGGATTTTGAGCATTTCAATGTCGCCCCCATACGCAGCGCGGTAAAGCGGCGTCCACCCATCGGGCCTGTGGGCATTGATGTCTGCGCTGTAGTCGAGGAGGAGCTGGACGATGGGCTTGTGTTTTTCGTACGCGGCCCAGTAAAGAGGTGTCCAGCCTTCACTGTCGTGCTCGTTTACCAAGGCTCCAGAATCGAGGAGGAGACGGACGAGAGCTTTGTAGCCCTCGTAGGCTGCTATATGGAGGGCGGTTTTGCCGTATGAGGATTTGGCGTTGACACTCGCACCGTGCTGGAGGAGTTGCTGGACGATATACTTATTAGTCTCCCGGTAGACGGCGCGATGTAGTGCTGTGAGCCCATACATGTCCGTCGCGTCGACACTGGCGCCTCTTTGGAGCAGGAGTTGTACCATCGATCCATGGCCAATGTAAGCTGCCATGTGGAGAGCGGGCTTTCCAGTGTTGTCCTTCGCGTCGATGTTCATGCCCCTTTCCAAGAGTGCTTGCACTACCCCTGCATGATTTGCTTTGACAGCCCGGTGGAGCGCGGTCTCTCCGTTCTCATTACAGGCTTCCATGTCCGCCCCTCCCTCCAGCAGTTGCTGCACAACTGCTCCGTGCCCTCTCAAGGCCGCCGCAAGCAGGGGGGCATTTCCGTTGTCGTCCTTCATCCCGGGGTTGGCTCCCTTCTCCAGAAGTTGCTGCACATCCATGCCGTATCCTCCTTCAGCCGCAAGAAATAGCGCGGCCCTTCCGTTGTCGTCCTTCGCATCCACCTTCGCCCCTTTCTCCAAAAGCAACCGCGTCACCTCGCTCTTCCCACCCCAAGCAGCCCATTGCAGAGCTGTTCTTCCCTCTCCATCGTCTTTCATCTCTATATCAACACCCATATTCAGTAGTCTCTTCACCTCCACCTCATTGCCGCCCTTGACACTCAAGATAAGCGCGTCCCTCTTGACGGAAGCTGGGGATTCAGAGGTCACATTCATAGCCGCAATGCGGCTCCTATCCCCTGAGCTCATTGACTGGTGGTCCGCGTTAGCCCCTAGGCTCAAGAGTAGTTGTACCATCGATTCATCTCCATGAGTGAGCGCCCACGAAAGACACGGGCGACCAAAGAATTCAGAATTCACATCAACACCATTCTCCACTAGCAGCTTGACGAATCCTTCATTACGTTGCACCACCGCTAAATATAAAGGGTCCTTCATTAAGTCCACCCTCGCTCCACTTACTATCAGAATTCCAGCAATTTCCAACCCCATCTGGTCCGTGCAGTGATCCAGCGGCGTCATTCCAGCCTTCGACCTCGCGTTGACATCCAAGCCCCTCGCAATTAACTGCTTCACTGTTTCCGCGTTTTTGTATATCGCCGCGGTATGTAACAGCGTCATCCCATCATCGCCCCCATCATGGAGATCTGCACCCCTTTCAATCAGCAGTCCTGACATCGGCCAGTCCCAGTTCGTCGATAGTTGCAGTATCTTTAGGCCACTCCTTGACAGTAGCTCTCCATTCGCCCCCTTATCCAGGAGCATTCTGACCGCATCCTCATTCCCCATCCAGACAGCCTTATACAGCGGAGATATACCCCTTTGGTCGACAGTAGTAGCGTCCGCTCCCTCCCCAAGAAGCTGATAGAGTCCGTCGTTGTCTCCCCGCTGAATAGCTCCGAAAACAGGTGTTGGGGGGTCTGGCTGGGGTAGCCGCGCCATCGCCACCGCTCGAGGGCTCAACGCCTTCCATTTAGGCGAGGGGTGAACCTCCCGATCACCCGAGGGTACTTGAGTCTTTGACGCAGTTTGGCTAGGCAAAACCACGGCTGCTTGCAGAGTGGAACCTGCCTTTCTTACCAAACTGCTGCCAGTGGCTTTTGACGAGACAGTGGTATCCTTCGTATCGTTATCCAGGCCTGAATCTTCGTCGTCGAAACTATCGTCGTCTTCGTCACCGCCTCTCAGACAGCAGATTCCACAGAAGGAGGTGCCCTTGGTCATGGAATCTCGGTTGCTGATCCTCTCCACCAACACACCGACTGTGGGCCGCGCTGAGCGATCCACTTGCAGCATCTCCCTAACCCATAGGATAGGATCACTATCCGGCTCAGCCCCAACACTCTCCAGCTTCAGCATCCACTTCTCAGTGGCAACGGGGTTGTTTCGGTAGAACTGGCTCTGGGAGCCTTGGGTGTCGAGAAATGCTTTCATGTCGTCCAACGTTTCTCCTTTCAAAACCGTCGCCATTTCAAGGAAGACGCACCCCAGAGACCATATGTCGGAGGAGGCATTGCGGGGCTCGTAATCTGCTACTTCTGGAGCGCAGTACTTCGGAGTTAGGATCGTCGCACCTTGGGTGGTAGACCGCGACATGTCAGACCAGTCGAGAGACACCCCGAAGTCGGTGAACAGCACGTTGCTTCCTTTAACCAGGATATTCTGAGGTTTAATATCCTTGTGCCGGATCTGTGAGTTGTGCAGGTATTGCAACGCATAGGAGAGACAACCAAAGAAGGTTCGTAGCAACGGTCTCTCATCAGGAGATCCTGCGACCTGCGCCAGGAACATAGCTAAATTGCTGTCGGCCACCGGAGACATAATGAGCCCCAGGTATGCAGAATCGGTATAGCTCCCAACGAGCTCGACGACGTGCCGGTGTTTCAAGCGTTTGAGAACCTCCAATTCTGCTTTGAAGGACTTCATGTTTTCTTTCGCTCGCTTGAACACTTTCCCACGGCGGATGCGTTTCCTGGCGTACTCATTGTAGCTAATCAAGCTCAAGACTTTATCGACTTGGCCGAATCCCCCAGATCCTAGAATAGCCTTTGACTCAAAAGGCAACGGCTCACCTTCCGCGAAGTGCTGGTGAACGCCGCGATCGCCCTTTTCAAGATCAACGGCCTTTGTAAGAACCACAGATTGAACCCTCACAAAATTGGCTCTCGTAGACGAGTTAATAGAATCTGGGAGGGACGAGACTGAAAAAGGGAACCAAAAATCCGTGATTCCTTGAGCGATAAACGCATCAAGAAGGTGGAGTTGACCGATGAGCCGCAGGACTATGTAAGCCCGAGGGACCTTGCTCCATTTCGAGTTTATACGTTGCAGCAAGCGAGATATCTGTTGGATCTCGGTTTCCAAAAATTGCGTTCGTGACATGGTGGCATCGCCGCTCGATGCAGGAAAGAACTCTGCCATCCTCTCCTCGAGCTTGCGATACATGGTGGCAGAGGCTACGGCATCCGGTCGTCCCATGGATAGTTGTTCAATGGGTGGAGGGTCCATGTTGGCCGCACAGCGTTTGAGTAAATAAGTTGTCAAAGAAACACAATATTAGCTAAGTTGGACATAGCTTGGAGTAGCAGAAAAGCACAAATGAGTCAATCCTAAACGCGGAGAATCAGTTACCTAGGGTATCGCAACTCTATATTGATGCACGGATAACCACGGAAGCTATTTCCGTCAAGCACAAGGGGGCGAAACTGGGGGGCTGTGCAATATTAAGGGGGATCCTAAACGAGGGTTGGCACACCAATTGTTGTGTGGCCAACCGAGCCCGAAAGAGGCTGTGCAGGAGAAACGAGGGTTGGGATAATTCTCCGGACAGCAAAGCAGATGCGCACCTATGAAGCCTTCACGATATCCAAGAAGAAACTCGCATACGATCTCGCACCATCCCCAAAACCCCACGTTTTCAGGTAACAGAATTTCCGACCGGGAAAGCGCTGTCGGCATAACAGATAAACATCGACTAACTCGCTAGCTAAAGTCCGAGATGACCATTTCGCGCAGATGGCCATTTCGCGCACGCGAACGCGACTCGACCCACTTCAACTCACAGCACGACTACAATGCCACGCAAACGAAGCACTAGAATGGCCGAAATGAATTCCAGGATGGACGAGGCCATTGAAGCTGTGCGGGGGGGGCAGTTTAAGTACTTAAAGCATGCAGCAGAGTACTTTGAAGTTAATCGCGATACTCTGTCACGTCGCCTTAAAGGATGCAAAAACCACACACAGGGTCATGAATTGATGCAATTGCTTTCCAATACCGAAGAAGATGCATTATCTCTATGGTGCAAACACTTAACAGTAGGTGGTTATCCTGCAAGCTATCAGGTAGTAAAGGAAATGGCAATAGAAATCCTGCTATGACGCGTCGCTAAAATCAATACGGTGGACATGCAACTTATTACTACTCCTACAATTGGCAAGGAATGGGTCAAACGGTTCCTCAAGTGACATCCTATTTTAGCTACAGTATCTAGTAAAGCAATCGATTCCTCTAGATAGTACGACACTACACCTGAAGTTA
The DNA here is from genome assembly GCA_020080175.1 of Glutinoglossum americanum. Lineage (NCBI taxonomy): Eukaryota > Fungi > Ascomycota > Geoglossomycetes > Geoglossales > Geoglossaceae > Glutinoglossum > Glutinoglossum americanum. Next base: position 9,910 of record JAGHQL010000197.1, read on the forward strand.
TCAATACATGGTTTGATGCATTTGAAGATATATTAAATACCTATCGCTTTGAAGATCACAACATCTACAATATAGATGAAACAGGTTTTGCAATCGGAACTAGTCAATCCAATCGAGTTCTTAAAACATGGTATAAGACTGAACCTGAGCGACAAGAATAAGTTACGATTGTAGAATGTATAAGTGTTAATGGAACTGCTCTTCCTCCCCTTGTGATCTTTAAGGCAAAAAATATTAACAGCAATTGGATATCAAAGTCTACGCCTTAGGATTAGTTATTCAGCAATAGTTCTAAAGGATGGACTAGTAATGAGCATAGAATGGAGTGGTTAAGACGAGTATTTGAACTAGCAACTCATGAAAAAGCAATGGGCAAGCCCCGTCTATTGATTTGTGATGGCCATGATAGTCACATATCTAGTAACTTTATTGTATATTGCATGGAGTACAATATTGTCTTACTTGTCTTACCTCCGCATACTTTACATTACACTCAGTGTGACGGCTGCTTATATAAGCTGGGCTGTGAAGGTTGGGTGCCGTGGGCGTCAAGGCCGAGCTAGCCCTAAGAGGCCAGTCACGACGGAGCAAGAGGGGGCCGGCTGTATGGCATGATGGAAGGGTAGGCCTAATGGTCCTTGATAATCTATCTAATCTGATTATGGTATTGACCGATGAGGTTCCCTTCCGGACCCTCCTCGGCCTTCTATATATACTAATAACCTTGAAGGACCCACGGGTAAGGACCTGCCCAGTTCCCTCCATGAATGTATACGGACCCCTTGCCTCCAGCCATACTTTCATTGGGGAGTCCTTATGATGCCTATATGGTTCCCTCACCACTGGCCATACCTTCCGCCGCTGCCCATACTTCTATGTGGAGTTCCTATAATGCCTGTGCGGTTCCTTTGTCATCGGCCGTGCTCTTATGTGGAGTCCCTATGATGCCGTGTGGTTCCTTCGCCATCGGCTGTGCTCCTATGTAGAGTTCCTATAATGACTGTACAGTTCCTTCGCCGGCTGTGCTCCCATGTGGAGTTCTTATGATGATGTTATTGGTGAGACCTTGTGAGCCCCCCTCATATGTCACTAGCTTAGTGTATTATGTATAAGGTGGACCCTCCCTATGCTTCGTCGGCCTTCCTCAGGGCTAGCCCTCCTTCTCAGCTTGTTTGGTGGCCTACCGGGCCCTTACCCAGTGGTCATCATAATACTCAGCTATTAGATGTAGCAGTCTTTGGTCTGCTTGCAACAGCTCTTACTCAAGAAACTGATCATCTTACTTCTATTACCTCAGCATCTAGAATCAGTAAGGCAGAATGGATTAAGCTATATACCAAAGCTTACTAAAAGGCTATTACCTCTCAAAATGTCTGTTCTGCATGACGTGGAGCTGGGTTATTTTTATTACAGCATTCTAAAGTTCTTCGTCATATTGTCTTTATGCGACCAACAACATCAACTCCAACAATACTATTAGATCAGTATCAGCAGAATCCTCTTGAAGTGATTAGTAGCTCTCCACCTGACCCATTATTGCTTAGGTAAGCTAATGTGACCTTTAACTCTCAACTTGTGAGTGGAAATCCGTTGGATACACCTGCATAAAAATATGCAAAAAATCTTACCTCCACATCAGAACGGCTTGCTGCACAGGTTGCAATACTGCGCAAGAAAAGAAAGGATCAAGAGGAGGTCTTAAAAAAGAAGCAAAGGCGACAGTCAGGCAAAAGAGCAGCAGTTAAGGGTCATTTTGTACTCAGTACAACAGAAATTCGAGAGAAAGTACAAGCGGCAGAATTGGAAACAGCATAAAGGAAGGTAGGCAAACAGGCGACCAAGAAGCATAAGCGACAGGAAATACTATCAGAGGATGAAGAAGAGACTGCAATTTCGAGTAGCGATAGTGAAATTAGTAATATAGTGTCATGACTCGTGGTCAGTTACTTGGCGAGGCCCCTGAGCCTCCACGGCCGGGTAATCGGCTCACGTGACATCGACGATGTCTCATCTATATGCAATGCAATCTCCCAGCTATTATGCGTTCGCCGTTATGTATATATATAACCCGCTAGCCTCCCGCTTGGAGGTCAGCGATCAGTCTTTTATATTTCCTGCCTACTAGAATCAAGTCTATCCTGCCTGCTATACATTCTAAGTCGGACCGACATGTAGTCGTTCTCAAACCATTGAGTCAACCCATTAGCTCTTATATACCTAAGTCTTATCTACACGTAGGCCAGGCGGCTAGCCATCGTTGTCGCTGCGAGGTACGACGTCACACTGTTACCGAACCTCCCAAGAACCCTCGATGTTGGAGTGCCTTCGTGTCACCTTGACATCAAGGGTTCTTATATATGAGTGACTATATTGTAGTTTCATGGTCTTGATGTAGTCGGGTCACATTCACGTACGCGAAATGGCTATCTGCATGAAATGGTCATCTCAGACTCTATCTCTTAAAGATGATCAGTCTTAGCCTACGCAACATCAGAAGCCAGCTTACAAACCAGCTAAGGTCGACCAAACTGAGGCTAATGAGAAGAGATTAAAGCGAGCAATGTAGTAATGGCGATATTGCTATTAATACATACAATACTTGCATTGAGATGCGAAAATTTGCAAACACCTCAAATCATCATAAAACCACAACCAAAAACTTTCTGAGGTATCCTAAAATTGTATTGAAAAAGGTCTGTAGTCTGTGTCAAGCAAAATCTAGCATTTCAAGACTAGAAATATTCATTGAGGTAATAGTCTGGTGAATAGAAGGACTTTTCAGTTGTGGGATTTTGCTGTGAAAATGAGTAGAATAAGAGATAGCTATGTAGCTCTCGCTTACTGCAAATTTTGGTGCGCAGCATTTGTACTTACTATAAAACCTCAAAAATATGAAGTGGCTCAACATTTATATTGAATAAATTTCATTTTCTTAGTTTCCTTTATGTATTTTTGACAATTAAAATGTTTAAATACTACTACAGGATACTGATACTGCATTATATTCAGAAACGTGTTCTCCCCATTCTCCATACAAAATTTTGCTAGTAATTTATGTGAGAAAGTTAGTCTTCATACCAGAACCCAAACATCATTATAAACATAGAATTTTTTTACATGGGGCTGATAGCTGATATTTCTCCAGCACAATTTGAAAAGCGCAGAGACCTTGAACATCATTGTTAGATGGTGGGGTGAAATGGCATGTTTTGCGAAACTGTTGGTTCCGCCATACAAATTTAGCGAGGTGACAAATGGCCATCCCACCACCACCGAACTTCTCTTCCGCCTAGCATGGCTGCAACCCCTAGCCTACGATATTCTGCCTAAAAATTTGTAGTATGATCATCAGGCCCCAGTATTAGACACTAGTTATGAAACGATACCGAGACCGGTCGCCACAACCTCACCAACCATTCCCTCAAAACCCCAATTCCAGTCCATCAAAACGTGGCCACCCACCCATCTGCCTTCAACCGCTAGAATGTGCCTGGCCGCAGATTCGGGATCGCCAGCATCGCTGAAAGCAAGCCGATGCTATTCTGGTGTTAATGACGTTATGGAGTTAGGACCATTAACACACGCTGGCTTTGTTCCGGTCTTAGCACCGGCCTGCCGTCTGTGTTTCCTCTCCCGTCTTGTACCTTAAGATTATCGACTGAGCTTCTATCTAATGCATGCCTCTATATCCTGTTCTCGTCATCTTATGGCCTATAAACGTGCCCACCGGTTATAGAGACACCACCGGTGACCCAGACACTTTTGCCGGGTCCCCCACTATGCAGCAACCGCAACAATACAAGAGTTGCTGTCACTGTCTACTTCGTCGCTAAAGATACTGTGATCGTGCTTACCGTCAGAAGGTGGTGTTGGGGCATGGTGTTGCCTGGTAACGCACTGGGAGGGTAACCTTGCCTAGGTGTATTGCACTGCCAAGTAGGGTCGGTCGCCAGTAGTATCTCGGTAACCGGTGGGCACGTTTATTCGATAACTATATTGGCCGCATTCCTCACTATTTTTCCTTGATTATCGGAATGCCTTCAGCACATTTCCGGCTCTATTTTGTTAACGTTCCTAATACCAATTCAAGCCGAGAGCAAACATCACCTTCCTGAGTGTTCCTACAGCGCTAATCAGCCGATTGTTATGAACACCCATAGGGGCGTAAGAACGCCTCGTTACGCTCTTCTATTGCTCCAATTGACCGTTTTTAATATAATTGACTAATTAACGGCATTCGCCCATCATTCTGCTCCGTAACAACTGCTTAATTCCCTCCATAAGCATAGCCAGGATAAATTAGCCGGCATTCCCCACCAACATCTTTCCCAACCCACCATCCATGTAAAATCCATGTCCGCTTCTGTGCAACCTACCTATCTCATACCTCACCACAGCGGGCCTACGTAAATTATTGCATGTCCTATGCTAATTGGGCATCAATACATACCAACAGCTGAGTAAGATTAGGAGGGGCGGGCGAGATTTCTAGTAAGATGAGGCTGTAGCCATACAACCTGGTTAGTTATAAGCAGGGGAGACGGACAAAGATTTTAGCTTTACTAGATGTTGTCTTTCAGCATTCTCTTCGCTGGCGCGAAAGCCATCAGGAATGCGATTTCCAGGACGCAAACACATAAACCCGCTTCTTAAGCATCAACCATCGCTTCCTCTACTTCTCCTTTTCGTTTTCGCATTTATTTATCTCCTGACCCTGCAGTATGTACGGATGTACAACTACCGCGATCCGACGTCGTGGTTTTTCGACCCCTCGCGAGGCTATCTGCAATCGTACTCCGCGCTCAGGCAGCACGAAGCTAATACATTCATCAACGCCGTTGTAGAAAGCCCGGTGGTGGAGGAACCCGCGGTAGAGGAATCGCCGCCCCCAAAATTCTGCGTGGGTGTTGTGACTGTAGCCCGCGAAGGCGCGCGCTATTTTCGCACAACGGTAGGGTCCCTCCTCGCAGACCTCGACCCCACCTCTCGCGCCCAAATCCACCTAATCCTCTTCCTCGCGCATACCGACCCGTCTCAGCACCCCGCGTACTCTGAACCCTGGCTTCACCGCGTCGCTGACCGCGTGCTCGCCGGGTACGAGAAAGTCACTGCCGAGGAGTTGGAGCGGATCCGCAAGATGGAGTTTAGAGAGAAGGGGTCGTTTGATTATAGGGTTTTGCTGAGGGAGTGTGGGAAGGTTGGGGCGGAGTATGTGGGGATGGTGGAGGATGACGTTGTGTTGATGGAGGGGTGGTTTGAAAGGGTGGTGAGGGCGCTGGAGTGGGTGGAAAGGAATGGCCGAGGGGAGTGTGAGTGGTTCCAATTCCTGTGCATGCCGTTGTTGGGTGGGGTGCTAATGCGATATTGTTGCTACATTGTAGGGCTGTACCTCCGCCTCTTCTATACTGAAGAGTTCCTCGGCTGGAACAGCGAAGAGTGGCCCCAATACCTCTTCTGGTCTCTCGTCTGGGTTGTCGTCCCTACTATCTGCCTTCTCACTCTCCGCTATCACCATCCCCCCCTCCGGCATCCTCTCTCTAACCAAGCAACCGCCATTTCCTGTGGTCTATGCATCCCCCTCTGTATCCTCCTCTTCTTCTCTGCCGGGCGCGTCTCCCTCTTTCCACTTCCCGCGGGAGTGAACCCGATGCCCGAGTTCGGGTGCTGCTCCCAGGGGCTCGTCTTTCCGCAAAGTAAGGTACAAGAGATTGTTAATTGGTACGAGGAGAGGAAGATCGGCCTCACGGATGTGATGTTGGAAGAACTAGCGGAGAAAAAGCAGTACATAAGTGGGCGATCACTCCGAGTGTGCTACAGCATGTCGGTAGGAGGAGCTCTAAAGGGGATGATTATGGGGAGGCTGCGAAGTATCATAGGACTGTGGCGGAGAAGCTGTGGAACTTTGAGTTTGAGTTGAACGACAAGGAGGCTCTCCATAGGGAGAATTCTTACTTACATCCATAGCTACGATCAACAGCGAAGTCCCCTTGCTGGATTGCAACCGGGGGAGATTTATATTTCCCAAGGTGTTAGATGCTCTTCCAATAGTAAAGCAGCTATCCTCCAGGGACTCCAATAACTCCGAGTCGTGTGCCTGATATTCGAGCAATATGGGCCGCCGGTTTCAGAGTTGAAAGCTCACTACAGGCCATAGCCTGGCGCGCGCGTGGTATTGGTCCTCAACTCGCGGGCTCGGTTCCTTTCGATCCCGCTGTGCCTGCTAGAATATTCTAGGGAAGCGGCAGTAGCGTGCAGGGTCCTTTGGTGGTCAGATGTCATTCGGATGTCTATTGTAGGATTGTGGTTTTGAAGCGGAGTACTGTGTGATTGGCAAAGCGCTCGACGAGTTTCGGCGGGACCGTGGCTAAAACGTGACCACCAAACGCACCCCCAACGAATTCGGGAAAGCAGGTTGACGTTACCGAGCGATCACGGGAAAACCCATAAGACTTCTCAAAAATCTGTGGATTAAGCATGATTTTGGCCCAAGTCCGCAAGGGAGGCACTTGCGTCGCGTTTGGCCATCTCAGGGGATCAGCTTCATCGAGCCATAACCTCCGTTCAGCAGCTGTCATCCTCAAAAAAAAAAAAAAAGTCCGACTTCAAGGAAAGTTCAAAAGGGAATAGAAATAAGAAAATAGAACTAAGCCCCATGTGGAGCCAAACCCTCCTCCGCAAACAATTTCCTATAGGCATGTTGCATAGGCGCTCACTTAAATACCCTTTCAACGCTCTAAACTATCACATACGACCACAGACTGTAGAGAACTGGGCATCCCGTCCGCTCTGCCTTACATAAGCTACAGATCGGAGGATTAGTACTGGCGTCGGTGACGAGCTGGGAATACCCTCTGTCGTATGTTTTTGCCGATATTATTTTTGCTGGCCAGACATCTTCCCCCCATGCACATTTTACTCGGCCAGTTAGGGACACACGGCCATAGCGGCCCCAAAATCCTTCCGTAGTTTAAGTTTTTCTGGTTCGTCTCAGAAGTAGTCTCTTTCTTAGCGCTCGGGACTTTCCTGCCATTCCTCACCATTCCTAGCGCGCACGACTTCGTTCGTATGGACCATTCTATCCCTGGCTCCACTAATGGGGATGAATCTCGGCTATAGAGATCGATTATTATTTCCTTTTCTCGGATTAGACCCGAGTTGGGAAATCCCCACACACGGAAGTTGTTTATTTCGATCTAAATATTTTAATCAGCCGAGCACAAATTTTCTCTTCTCGTTACCTCCGGCATTGACGAGGAGGTAAGGGCCTATTTTGTCGCGGAAGAGAAAAACAAGAACGGAGGAAGCTGGAGTTAAGAAAAAAAGCCCTATTTATTTTTGGACGGATCTGGATTTTCGTGGAGAGGCTACGGCATTGAGAAAGTGGTAGCAATGCTTATGCTGGGCGCGGTTTGCGCTTTCATTCGTCTACTTTCCACAGCCTTATCTAGCGACTATTCAGGAGCCCCCGATCCCTAACCGCCAACTTTTGCCAATTCCACCACCGAGCCGAATCACACACATCGGAGGTCTACCCGTGCTGATCTAGATCAAAACCCGGCCCTAAAGCTTAACCCCTATCCACCCGAGCCCATCTCCACTCCTCTTCATGCCTTAGCCGCTGAAACGCAAGCCACGAAGTCTTGGCGCCACCGGAGCGTCGGTACCGCCAGCTTGGCTATGCGATCTGTGACTTGGCGGACTTGGCGAAGCTTGGCGCGGCCAGTGGATAGGCGAGGAGGCGAGTTGGATTCGGGATATGCGTGGTGGAAAGGGCATAGGTACGGGATTTTTGTCCCTGCCAAGGGGAAGGGGGAGCTTTTTCTGTGAGACGTTTGGGTCGGCTTTTTTGCTGCCTGGATAGCTAGGTGGAATATATATAATACACGATTCCTGTCAATATCAGGGACATATTTCGTTCATCTGCCACCAACTAGCTATCCGCACAGCCTCCAACTATCCTATTACGAGCCTACACACCGCAGGTCACAGTAACAACAACAATGCATCTCACCCTCGCTCACCTCCTCCCGCTAACCCTCCTCCTCGCGCCCCTGACGCTCGCCTCTCTCAGCCTTAGTGATATCTGCTCCTATTCACTCGATGACACCGCCGCCCTAAACGCAATCATCTGCCTCCGGTCCGACCAGCCAACCGATAAGTTCCCCACGGAAGTCTCTGGGACCGCGTCACTGGGGGCGACGAACGTGAAGCTATGCTGTGAGTTCTTACCGCTTCTTGACAACCGCTAAGGGGGAGCTCGACTAACACTAGCTTTGCGACCGGCGACAGGTCCAAAGGGAAACGTGTGTCTGCTCTCCAACGCCACGGATCCGGACGTGATGTGCTACAACCCTACGTAAGCCCCACTCTCTCCTCCCCACCCCTCATAGCTACCAGGAAACACTGTCTTAACACCTAGCAGAACCCAATACGCTAGCTCCCGCCTCGATACGGTGAAGTGCGAGCTCCAGGGCAATAAATGCAACGGGAACTACATCTCGGCCAGCACCGATGGTGTCTTGACTATAACGAAGATCGTGGATGGGAAGGGGATTACGGATGGGTCTTCGGGTGGGTCGAAGAGCTCTTCGGCGGCTGGGTCGTCGGCCACGGCTACGGGTGGAGCAGCTGGTGTTGGGGGTGCTGGGTTAGGGGTTATGGGGTTTATAATAGCGGTTGGGGCGTTGCTAGTGTTACAGTAGCTGGTTGCATGTCTGGTCGTGTGACACCATGTATCGTTGTTAATATAGCTATGGCGATTTGCTTCGCACCCGCCTGTCCCCGGCTTTTGCCTCTCTTTTATGTGTGCCTGGATCATTAATCGATCCACTACTAAACCTTCGCCTTCTTCTCACTTTGTCCTCGCACCCCAATCGGTTTATCGTTACTTACAATTTTTGGTGGTATATAAAGGACTGTAGCGTAACCGTTATGTTGGTAGTGGGTAGATCTGGGATGCCTGGATGTGTTCCTAAGCGAGTCACTTCAAGCGGACAAAATCGACCACAGGGCACTACATATACTGGTTGTGGGCTCGTAGGGAATCACGTAGGATAGACAGATAGAATTCACCTTAAATCGGGGCATGAGAGGAAGACGAAGCATCCCCATGGGGGTGATAGAAAACCGCCGCAGATGTCAAACATGAACGGAGCCATACACAGTCTCGGAATGTGTGTCTATGGAAAACAATACGCAGGCTCTCTCATTCCACTCCATCACATAGCATAACACCACGTCCGTCTTATGGGAGATCGGAAAATGTGCAATTATCGTAACCTCGGTGCTCGGGGTTGGCTTATTTGGGCTCCTAGTAGCTGCAACAGTTACAGACGTAGAAGGTCGGAGTGCCAGGAGGCAAGCCATTATTGCAGCCATTGCAGCAGTAGAAGAAGTAGGTCGGAGGGCCGGGAGACACGTCATGAGTATAGTTGTTGCAGCAGTTGTAGCAGCTGAAGTAGTACGTAATGTCGGTGGTTCTGTAATCTCGGATAGATCAGCGTTCTACCTTTTGTAAATTATGGGCTATATAGGGGATAGGCAGAGGAGGGCGGAGTATCTAGTACGCACTTATCGTTCTGGACTGGCCTCTGTTGTTTTTCGGTCGTTGTCATCGTCGGCGTTCGGCCCTGGGGGGTATGCGTCAGTGCTTGACTTATTTTTCGCGAGGGTATATCACGCATAGGATAGCCTTACCGGCTGCTCGGAGATGACTGGGAATTTGAGCTGAGCCATGGGTGGCTTCATGGGGAGCTCAAGCTCAGGTGCGCCTGGCTTCTCTTGTGGGTATTCTTGGGGCATTGCTGCTTAGGGCTTGGGGGTCGATATAAGGTTTTCGCACAAATCTTAGGGGATTATATGGGTGATAGAGAAGATTGATGAAATAGAAAGCGACGTTGCGGAGAGGGGGGCGAGGTTTGGGAGCCGCATAGCCCCACGCGGTAGGTGTGGGCGAAAGCGCCAAGACATGCATATGCTGTGCCCTTGTGAGGCTGACGAGAGGACTAGTCGATTGCCGACCGACTAATCGCATGTGTCTAACTAGGATTAAGGAATACGAGATATGAGTCACTAATTGTCTGGATTGTACCCACTCAACTGATCGCGTTGTTTGCATCGACTATATTTCTCCTGATATAAAGACTCTCCCTGAAAGGGGGTAAAGGCGGCTTGTTCATATGCTTTACTATTATCATTCCACAACACAGACAGATAGGGAGAGTCGTGACTGATCCGCTCAAGGGTCGGCATCGCCATCTGGGGGGATCCCGCGTTTGGGTGTGGAGCGCTGGTTGATCACGTCATATATCACCACCGTTGTTTGTCACCTCAACTTTTCCTCCCGAGATTAGGTTGCCGAAAGAGTAGCAAGTCCTAGTAATTGGCATTATGCCTATCTAAACCTGTCAATCCTCCCACCTTTGTGTAACTTAGTCCTACATAGCTCCGCATATTCTCATCATTCTTCTGCTTGCGCCACCCCTGCCTCTACGATAGCACTGTTTTCCTCGGCGCTCTTGGACGCGTCATCTTATTGAAGCTGAGCAGGGTATTTGAAGTATATACAATGGAATAGCATTTGATTCGGCTCCCGAAGAGCTTAGAAGGGACAGCTGGAGATGAGTGGGGGTTATTGTCTATATAGCTGATTGCGATGCTATCACGAGTCCCTCCACTGAGGAATATGGGAGCTAGAGCAGCCTTGCTGATACCCGACTGCGCCACGTTCAACCTATATATGACGTTGGTATCATCACTGAGAGTGATAAGGCCTTTCCAGGTCCTTAAGTTTCCCTCGAAAGAGCATAGGCAAACGAAGGAAATTGGCATAGGGCCCATCGTTACCATAAAATGAAGGATTGTGGCGTGGGCCACGGCCACTAGTTACATCATGGCTGAGGCTAGGCCTTAGAAAAGCATCTTGTACTGGGTAGGATGCTTCCATTTCAACGAATCCCAGTCTTCCCGCACTAGGTCTCAGGTATGTCGATTATTCTAGCCGATGAAGTGAGAGAATCACCTTAAGAATATGCATCGACGCTTCCGACAGTTAGCTACGTAGAGCCAAAGTGCTTAGCGTACTAGACTACCCAGCAACCCCCACCCAACGTATCCATCGCCTTTCCCGGGATGCGTCTACCAACCCTCTTGGTCCCCAATAGTGAAGATTTTACTGCGCAGCTGATGCTCCGACCTCGCTGCAGTATAACGCCTCCTGCAGGAATTACAGAAGGCGGATGTCTCCACCGCGGCCCTTCCCATCCCCTCGTTCTTCACAACCGCTCGGAGGAGGTCGATGCTCAGCTCCCCGACCTCCTCTAGAACTGAAGTAAACCCCGGAACGCTCATCATGTGTGCCATGTTTGAGAAGATGGTTCGGACTAAAGGGTCTCGGAGTCCTCGATCTGTTGAAGGGGTCGAGCTGTATACTTCCCTGATGGTTGCAAAAAATACCTCCTTGGTTTCGTGGCCGGTAAGAAGGCTCTCAAATTTGCTGGCCGACAGCAGTTTCAGTGCTGCGACGCCATATTTGTCAGCGATGGCGTAGACCCGTGTGTTGACTATGAGTGGCCGTTCGGTCTCTCCTTTTGTCTCTTCTGGCGGTGGCTCTATATCAGGCTCCCCCGGGGATGAAGGGTTGCTCCTTTTAGCACCGTCATCATAATCTAACGAGTATAGATAGTCAACCATCCGCCCGACAATATCCGGATCATCCTTTAAATGGATCTCTCTAGAACCCGCTTCCTGTCCAAGCCCTCAGCTGTGAAATGATATTCTTAGGGGATTTGATCGTTACCCTGAAGTTGCCATCGCACGCCGCTGCGAAAAATGATGAGCGAGGACAGATAATGGCACGGTGGACTTTGAACCCCTGGGTTCCACAAATGATCGCCATATCGGAATACTTTCCAGACGAGTAAAGCCTGGTATTGTGAGAAATGAATCAAACCGACGACTAGAAAGCGTACTCGCTTAACCCAGAGAGTAAGTCATCCCGGTGGATGTCAGACATGCTTGGAATTTTTCGAGAGAGAGTTCAGCTCCTCACTTTTAAGTAAGATAAGCCGACTAGGTTAGACGCGTAAAGAGGCTATCGCTCGAGGGGAAGGAAGCACCACAGACCGGATGAGAGCGAGAGGCAGTTAAAAACATACTCGAGCTCTGTGGCTCTACCCCGCACCTCTTCGTTGACGTTGCGCAACCCAGGGCGGAAGGCATAGCCTCACTTACCGGGATATGAACAGTCGGCGCAGGTAGCGGACCAAGTGGAGAGCCCTGCGCCACGGAAAGGCCAAAGCGTCGAGAGCGGAGGCGCGACTATAAACTCGGCTGTAGGGATCAGTTATGATCTACGGAGAGTACGAGGCCCACCGTAATGCCGGGAGCCAACCGCGACAACTTCCCGAGGATGGACACCTCCTTCCAGAGCAGCTTTTTATATGGTAAGTGGTAGATCTAGATGTCCTAATGCGCCCTGTATTGTTAGATGTCAAAGAGCGTTATGTAAGATGCTCAAACGCCCGCGCGTAAAGGGTTGTGGCATTGTGCGACCAGGGCCATCCGGGGATTACAGCAGCGCTGAACTTGGCTCCGCTCAACTAACCGGTTCGAAGGCTTTTGGCGGGCCTCGTGCTAACAATCGGATCTCCGCTTGACACCGTAAGCTAGCTTGCAAATTAGCATCACTCTAGTCTCTAGCCCGGTTCCCCTCCATACCCAATTCCCACGGCCTAAAAGTAGAATGTTCAGTTAGGAGAAGAGAACAACTAAGGGGTCTTCATGACCGGTCCCATCCGGTACAACCCTCGGTGGATCGCTGTTAACGAAACTACGTCATTCCGTTCGCATGCATGAATAAGGTGGGTTACCTCCACTCTCGAGCAGGATGGGGCGAGGCGTGCTGACTCTCAGCACCGGAAACCGGATACAAGAAAGGAACAAGTGGAATAAGTATCCTGTTTCAAGAGGATTTCGGGTCACTAAATCTATTCTGGCAAGCGAGCCCGATATCGGTTCCAGGATGTCGCAAAATAACTACCCTGTCACGTATCGACGGCTTACGAGCCTCCACTCAATAGCTAAATTACAGTTGATCCCAGATGGTATTCCGTTGGTTTCCAGATCCACCGGAAAACCAACCCTGCCCATCAACCATAACGGACAAAGGCTTGTTGCCACCGATCACGCTGACGGGTGTGCTTACCAATCGCGTGTGCGAGGCTAAATCCACGACAATAAACCAGTCTACCGGACCCGAATGCTAGCTTGCCTCTCCGACGGTCCAATGGGAACGTTTGCCAAAGTAAATTTTGTGGGCTCTATGGTTGTAAACCCCGCCATGCACTCGTAAAGCATACGTGATGGTACACTAGAGGTTCGCGATGGCCGGGGGGAACAGATGGCTAAGAGGAACGTGTGCACTCTGACGCATCCGCAAAAACCCATCGTGGCCGCCAACAACCCCCCTAAATCTGCAGCTCAAGGAATGACTGACGGAAAACTTAAAATAAATGGCCACGTTACAGTTTTGCACACCAGGGTAATTCTCCCGTGCGAATTCGCTGGTAGATCTAGGTTTTAAGCATGATTTAGGCTTGGGGGTTGTTGAGAGAAACCGCCGGGGCGTGAGGCACGATATGCACATCCTACTCGTCCTGCAAGGCGGCTACAGTATACAATTTGATTCCGTTATTTTTTAGCTTAGCCAGATCCACTATATCCGCCTTACATGATTTAGCCGCAGGCTGCACCTAACACCCTTCATAGCTCGTGATGCTACCCCGTTACTCACCTTACAACACTGGGGCCCCTATGAGCCTAGAACCCAATCGGTGGCTATTACTAGGTGCTCTCCTACATGTCTTCGATGCTAGATAAAGCTTGCATCTTTCCACATCATCGAGTGGGCCAGTCCCTCATACGTAGCTGCGCAAGTGTAGGGATTGTCTTGGAAAGGATTTTCACTGCCCCGGCTAATGCCAAACGAACACCCCCCAAGCGCCCCTAAAGCTTATAGAATACTCAAACCCATCGCAGCTTCGAGCTAAGTGTTACGGAATGCTCAGGAACCACCTCATGGTACCCCCTGTTGAGCTGAGGAGGTGCCCCTTAGCAGCGGCGCTACCTCAGCTGCTATGGCGTGATTAATATTGGTGGAGCCGATATGTCTCCGGGCTGGCCGGGGGATGGCCGGAGCTGCCGCAGGCCGGCAAAAGGGTGCTGCGGAGCAGCCAATTACTTGTATAGCTTCATGTCACGTATCTAGCATTTTAGTGGTTGCGAGCAATTTAATTAATTGACCCCTATCCATTGTTTACATAGTCTATATAATTCTAGCTACCATTTCCCCGTATCGAGCGTGGCCTCTAGCACTAAGGTTGCATACGGAGGATTAACGATCGGAGTCACACGGATTAATGTAAACTTGCTATTCTGAAGATGCTGGGGTGATGCTTGGATCATGCCCCCCTGGTTTTATTGGTATGACGACAAGGTATCGAGCACTAAAGTGGTTCTAGTAAGAGTAGAAGCTTTTTGAGCCCCTTCGAAGACTTCGCATCTCGCATCTCGGTGGTGGGTCTCACCTCCCGGTAATCGGCGCTACGGTTTCAGTAAAGCTCGCGAACCCTGCTCCTTTCGGCCGCTCCTCCCGGCTATCTCGGACTATACGGACTAGCCCTAACGCCCATCCTATACCCTCCGAGGAACCACTCCTTCAAATCGGCAGCGAGTGGCCGTAGCCGCTACTACCGTGCCGGCTAGGCAGTCTGCCGTGTTCCTCCGCCATCTATTGGGAACCCGAGTCGGGGGAACCCGAGTCGGGTGGGAGTCATGCGTCAGTTTATCCGTCGGGATTAGTTATGGAGTTAGTATGTATGTGTGTGTGGGGCTCTATGTGCGACCCGATAAAGCGGATGGGTCTGGAGGATTGGTGTTCCGGAAGCATCGGGTAGATACAGTTCCGTGTATGTGCGCCTTCTGGAATGTTCTTAGGGAGCTGCGCGGCTTTCACTCTCTTCCCCTCTAACACATAGCGGGTGCTAGTGAGAGAGCCCTTTTCTCTTCTCTTCTCTTCCATTTTTTGTTTCTTGGCGCCTTCGTTAATCTAGATACCTTATCTTATCGCCCTCCCGAACTCCACTCGTCTCCAGCCAGCCGCTGTGGCCTTGTTGTGGCTAGCCTCCCATGTTTTGCAGCAAGACCAGTCTGAATTAGCCTTCCTCTGAGATCCTTGCCACTGGGCGAGCTGTCCAAGTCCCCTGCTGAAGTGTGTTTACCGTCTGACGAAATCTTCTGGCGAAGCTCCAAAAAACTTGCCTCGGTGTTTGAGTTTTCCCCCCACACCTCCTCTCTCTATCCTAGGAGAACCAGCTGTGAATTACCGGTATCTCTAATCGGCCTGTGGTCGCGCCGTAGGTAGGGTTGCGATGCCCATGATGGAGCTATCCAAGAGAGTCTTAGCACGTTGGAGTCTAACCAATAAGAGGTGCTAGTTGCGTACGGTAGCATATATTTCCCTGCAAACCTCAAACCCCTTTACACTTCATCCTATCCTCACTTCTGCGTCTGGGTGCTGAAGCGATATGAACCGTTGTATGCAAACTTACGCAACTGCATCGGTGTTGTAGAGATGCATGGGCAATCTGGGGCCATCCCTGTCCGTCGTGTCGGTTTACCGTCTCCCCATATTAGTCATTTTGCCGGTTATGTACAAGTGCCGGTTTGGCTTGGCATGCTCTTTCCCGCTTACAAGGAAGTATTTCTATTTCGGCGGGGATGAGGGGTTTTGAGCTTATTGATTACCTTTGCATCCCACTCCTCCGGTCATTTGTATGTGTCACTAGTGGCTGCGGTGGCTAGTCTGGCTACGCACCAGCTGCCGCAGGGGGTGTGGGTAGCGATCCTCCTAGCCCATCGAAAATAGTCTTGGAAAGACCTATCTGTGTTTGCTGCTGACATGGCGACATGCTTATGTACGTGTGCATCGCGTCAGCTGAGATCTTTTTTTCGCCTCTCGACTGAATATCCGTGACCAGACTTGGATACCGGTTAGTTGCCCCGCTCTCCCTCCCTGTTCCGCCTCCCACCTATACATATTACTCTTCCCACATCATCGCGGTCGCAGACCTAGACAGAACTCAGAACTCAAGATCCGCCTAACCTCTAAACCAACTATCGCCCCTTACAGCTGGCTATGTGTCAGCCCCTAGGTGGGCTAGATGTGCACTGCGCGCGTTGTCATTGACATGGATTTCTTGCCTCGGCGAGCCCGGGCTAGTACCCCAATGGATAAGCCCTCCGTACAGCAGCCTCGCTAGTGACGGCCATACCTACTGATAGCTATTTGAGTAGGGGTAGTAGTTCGCCTCACTTGACTTAATATATCCGATCGCACTAGATATATGTCCTTCTCGCTTGGCGGTGGCATATAAAATAAATTACCCACTAACTGCCTTAGCATCCGCTTGCATACATATCGCGATCAGACGCAAAACCCCGTTAATCTAACAAGGAAACGGGTCCCCCGATTAATCCTAGGAATCGGGCCGCAAGCGCCGCTTTTCTCCACGGTAGCGGCGAAATAGAGGACGCCACCACGGAGTAGAGCCCACCGAATAAAAGCGGAGCTCGCCTAGTGGCTTTACTAGGATACTATCCCATGGGCACACCCCATCGGCCCCCCTCCTCCTGCACATGCTGACGTGACAAAACGAAACGAATCAGCGGTGGCGAGGACGGGGCCTGAGCCCAAAATGCTCCACCCTATAAATCGGTTCACTTCCACGGTAGGCGAACGAACGGCCCTCCCGCCCCGCATAAGTTTGCAAGGGGTCGCAAGGGTCAGGAACCATCCAGCCAGCAGAAAACAGCGCAAATCCACTCTATATTGGGCTTTGATCGGCTCTGGGATTTATCTTGGCAGTGGGTGGGGCGTTCACCATGTCGCGGTTGTGGCTTAAACGAGGGGGATAAGAGGAGGTATATTAAGAGTAGGCTATGCTTTGACCGCTCCTTTATCGAGGTGCACCTCCCCCATTCTAATCCTTAATTCCCAAATGCGAGAGACATAAAGCCACGACTGTCTCCCCGAAAGTCAGCTCGCATAAAATCATTTGTCTAAGTTCACAACTATCGCCGATAGTAGATTTATCCTGCCGCGCGACTCACCGCACTTGACTAGTAGCCTGCTATCCGGGACAGAGTGCCGTCCTACCATACTTCTTACACTATCTGTCTCTTTCGGCCGATCAGGAAGTCGAGGGATTTAGGCTTGAGGGCACTGGCATAATCGGGGTAAGTCTCGTCCTGCGATGGCTTCCGCTGGCTCCTGTCTCACATTACCCGGAAAAGATATAGCAGATAACGCCCAGAGATCCACAAGCCATGTCCTACTACAGACCTGCTTATACCCCCGCCTCACGCCCCTTGACAACCACTTTCCTAATCTCCAACCTCTCCTGTCCCACCTCCATACCGTCCATCCAATACGCCCTCTCCTCTCTCCGACCAGTGCCTCTCTCGATCTCTCCATCGATAGTCTCCCAATGGGTCGCCGTACAGCACGATTCGTCGTTGCCGGAACGCGCGATGGTTAGGGCACTTGAGGGGGCTGGATTCGAGGTTTATAGCGTTATGAGAGATGGAGGCGAAGTGGAATTGGGTGGGAATGTGGGGGGGTTGAGCGAGACGGGCTCCAGCGAGAAGAGCTGGAGTAGGAGTAGCCTGGGCGGAAGGAGTGGACGGTGGAGTTTGAGGAGGAAGAGTATCTCTCTTCGTTGACTTGAGAAATCGGCGATGCTAAACGTTCTCCCGAAGCTTTTTTTGTTGCAAGTTCAGGCGTATTCCTTTTGGGCGGGCTACCTATCCTATCTTCGATTTGCTTATCAGATCCTCCATACCCTTCACCTCTAGTAGGAACGTTTAATGGCATCAGGGCCCCCGAGCGGGACCTTCCGGCGGATATGAGGCCGCCGAGAGATATCACGATATCTAGCATGTCTGTAGATAATATGTATTTTATCTTACATTACGCGATGTTAAAATTCGAACAAACCGATGGGCCCGCTGCGAGATGAGAATTGTATAGGAACGAATAAGCTTAGGGCCTCTTAAAGAAGTCACGGGTTGGCCTTGCGACTTAGGGTAATGCCAGTACTCTCCAGGCAGCTATGCTACATAAGGAATTTTAGCTGTTCTTATCGCAAGGGTCCCTGGTAATAGCCTATGCTAATTCCAGGGTCCCTTTTGAGAACTCTGTGGTGTTTGCTATAGCATTTGCCGTGATGTCTTTACGACGGCTCCCTTGTCGTACGGCAGTTGGGCGATGCGGCCCACCAATGGCTTATAAAACATCAGGGACCTTAAACACCGGGTGTCCCCTAGACCCCCTTTAAGCCTAAGTTGGCTTCGGTCCGTGAAAGGGGAAATGGTTACCGCTGTGATTCGGACAACGTTACGGATATGCAAATTGGTGCGAGTGATAAAGAGGTAAAGCCATTTAGCGAACAGTGTAAAGATGGCAGAGGAGATGGTGGTATTGGGGGTGTTACTGTTGGGCTAGGATGGTATGGGGCTTATCGCTGGGGGTTGGTTTGCTCGGCTCGTTTCCGGGCCATTTGACAGCTCGAGAACGATTCGGCAGAGTCGCCAGATTGGTAAAGTTGCCAGCCCGAGCAGGGCAGAATAGTCCTTGCTGGGGCACAAATATTGCTGGTGATAGCCCGCTGCGTAGTGGTAGTGGATGATCTCAAACCAATTTTGCGTCTCATGAGATCCAGTGGTTACTGCATAGTATCTAACTAAAGGGAGGAAAGCATCATTTAACCAAGCGCGACGGAACGCAAAGGGGGACGCGGGACAGCTCGTATAATCTATACCACATAAGGGATGTTGCTGACCCAAGAGCTATATCTAGAAATCAAGCTTATTACTCCTGGCCGGCACGATGGGTCTAGCCTACATGAGGAAACTGGGTTGTCCAAGTCGAGATGAAAGAGCCAGGCTCCAGGAAACAAAGGGTTCGAAATGCTTCCACCAATAAATAAAGGCGTGCGAGGACATAGGCCAGAATGAGGGGCGTGAGGACGAAGCCCCGCCGCTGGGAGCTCAAAAAGATCCAAAAGCAAAGATAAAACGCTGGTAGTGAGGCCACCGAAACAACCGCTGAGATCCTCCACAGCAGTCTCTCGGACGGATGGGGAAAATGAAAGTCCCACGCTAAACAGTGCAGTGCGCCAAATATTACTCCAGAGCAGACAATGCCATCATCGACAAATGTCATGTATCGTAAAGGCCCGAACAGTGTGAAATTACCCCGGGACTCTGCATCATTGGGGATAGGCACTGTCCGGCTTTGCATTCCGCTACCGGCCCAACTCAGCGTCGCTCCAAACCACGAGTGGTATGCAGGTCCGTATAGGAAATCACCACTACCAGAGATCTGAATGGGCACTAGAACATTCTGGGGCTTCATCCAGCATAAGAGATAGGTGATGAACGCGCAGACAGAAAATGCTAGCACCGCAATCTCGAGCTGTGAGATAGGAAGGCCCCTGGCAGTCCTGACGACAACCTGAACCAGCAGCCAGACCACCTGCACCACAGCTGTACCTTTGATGAAAAAGTCGCCTTTGCTCTTATCTTCGATCTCCTCGGTCGAGGCGTTAGGTAGTTTTGAGATGTTCCCTCGTCGGCGGGCGTAGTAGAGTTCCTCTGCAGTGAGGTAGTAAAGTGGCTCATCTTCAGGAGCACGAGCTGAGTTTGAGCCCTTTTCGAGATTCCGTGGAGTAACACGATCGCTACCGCTCGGGTTGGGTGTCTGCTCCGTGGCGGGGGGAGAGGCTTGGTCGTCGGCTTCTCCGCTAGTTATACTGTTTGGGTCGGGGTTTTCGGCTGAGCCTTCCAGGCGCCCAGAGAGATCCGGGGTTTTACCGGAATCATCCTCCCTTTGGGATTCTAAAGGGTTAGAATCGGGCCCTGGAGCGGAGTCGGGTTCTGATGGGAGAGACTTGACTTTGAGGACAAATCCGCCCATATTTGCAAAGAAAGCATGAGTCAGGGTCCACTCTACGCCATCCTCACGCGCGTAGGGTTTCATTAACCTGCAAGACTCGATCGCCTTCATCAGATTCTGGAATGCCAGACCGACAAGCAGCTCTGGCAAGATCAACGTAATAATCATCCACATCAACCTCGGCCAAGCCCGGCTCCGGATACTCCACACCAGAGCCGACAGAAGCGGCCTACCTCCCTTGCCAGCGAAAAGGCCCTTCACACCCCCCCAGCATGTTTCAATCTCCTTGGGTTTCGGTGCCGGAATGTTCAGGTGCTGGATAGTCCACGTGCAAATCAAGAGTGTGAAGAGAGAGCTCCATAGGATATCGAAGGTTCCCCGTACTGCGGGTGAGGTTACGAGATTGATAGACTTCGGCGGGATGGTACAATTTGGGTTGAAGGTCTCCGAGGCAGAAACGATGAGGACAAGCGACAGGGCTAACAAGAGGAACCGCATTTCGGTGATAACTGGTTTAACCATCTCTCCACTCGAACAAAAGCGATCAGCTCAAACAAAAACTAAAGCAGCTAACTTCCCAGCAAGTGGCAGATGATAAAGAGGAGAGTTGGATTCAGGCAGTGAGGGATTTTCCTCTCAGCCTCGTCGCCCATCGCAGAGCCGCTGACCCCTCGTTTGCGCTGTTCAGCCGACGCGGAAGATTATATTTGCTTTTTCTACACCAACCTCATTCGCCAGCCCCCTGGGGTTCAGCAGCCAACGAGCTGGGCCGCAGCACTCCACAGATAAAGCACCCCACCCATAAGAAATGCAGGTGAGTCAAGAGCCCCGCCGCTTTTCGCAAGCACGAGCGGCAGAAGGGGGCAGAAGATCAAGTTGATACTGCAAATTAGAGGATGGGTTAACGTTATCATACTGTATTCTATTGGTATCCCATCCGACTTTTTATCAAAGAACTTGTATGGGAAAATTAGTAAGCATATTAAAGCTGGCTCCACTGGGATTTTGTATTTTATTTACCTGGGGGAAATGGACGGTGCACGATTAGTCTGCTTCCCTAAAGCTTAAGGCTACGTGCCGAGTTATAGGTGGCCGAAATCCGAAGTGAGGAGAGAGGTATCTACCCTCCCTAAAATACCTCTACCGCTTCGAGGCCTCTCCGCACAGTGGTAGAGTTGGTTTTCATTTTAATTTTAGATTGGGTGTGGGTGTATAGGTCTGGCCCAAGTGAAAGATCCGAAGCATTCCGCATTGGCATGTAGACCCAATGCCTACGCGGGACCATACTGTTTTCAAACTTCTAGTACTGCATTCGTTTTGCTTACCTTGTTGTTTTCGTCTTCCGGTTCGAGCATAAGAAGCTCCGGGACCGCCCACCAATGTGATATTTAATTCGGTCGATTAATGCCATGCTCTCTGCCATGTAAGAACCCGAGCCGCTACAATTCTAAAAGGGGGTACTGTGGAGGCGTAAGTTCAATTGGAAGGTAGAAGGATGGTTGGGTTAGGCATGTCGTGGGTGCGGTGGGTAAGCTATCCCTGCCAGGATGACAGAAGACCGCAGGTAGCTCACCAGGCCTAGGGTGAGCGCCGCTTTGTGCTCACGCGAGCTTGGGTGATCATGGGTGATCATAGGTGTCATCTCGCCGGGCTGCAGGTGGGCAGCTGTCTGGTAGGCCAGCCTCTTATCAAAGTGTCGGAAGTATTATGTGTCGAGTTCTGGCTGGGGCGGAGAGCCCGCGAGTTCGCCCGTGTCTCCTGTGGCCTTGGGGAGCCAGGGAACATGCAGCGGTTCATGTTGTGATGAAGTCGTCGCTTGAATTTGGACTGCGAGCGAGCGAGCAATAGAGAGTGAGATTTGGCAGTAGCAATGAAGAATAGCAAGATATTTCTATTACAGGTTTTCAAGTCTTGCATGCCCTCCCCCCCCCGTAGTCTCGTCTAGTCCGGAATTAGCAATTCTTCCCCATCTTTCCCCTCCCTCTCGCATAAGCCACCATAACGACAAAACCTCCAACACTGTACGAACAAGCAGGCGTGGTCTGATGTTAGTAGGCTTAGATCATTTCTGAGCCTGCTTCTTCTCCCTCGCCATTTTCTCCTCGGTTATCTTCCTGGCTTTCTCATTCGGAAACCAATGCTCAGGATCATCACGACTGATGACATCGAAGTATTCATTCTGGATGCTGATAATGACCTTTTCGTAATTTGTCGCCGTGTCTGGATCTGGTGCCACATTGAGCAACTCCTTGAGGTCGCGGCAGACTTGCTCGGCGAGGCGGCTCCAGTGGCAATCGGATATGTATTGGCGGATTTGGTTATGGAAGACGCGGTTTCTCTCTGCCCATTCCGTGATGAGCCACAACATGTGGTTCGGGTCGATTCCGAGGACACCGCAAGCGATGTACACGTGTTTGCGAAGGTCGCCCATGTTGGCGCCAGCCAGCTCGTCCGCGATGGTCAGCCATGTCTTTGGTGGTCCGAGTTCTAAAGCTGCCTCACGCACCTCAGAACCAGCGCCAGTGGCTGCTGCCTTGAGATCCGCCCGAATTTCCTGCAATTCTTGTCCGAGATAATCGCCATAATTGGCTAGGAACTCTAGTCGTCGTAGCTTCACGTAATGCATGAGGTGTTCATGCTCCTCTAATGAGCGTGGCTTGAGGTAAAACGCAGCAGAGTAGTACACCTGGTCCATAGCTTGCACAACTGCAAGAGAAGCTTTCTCTGGAGCCCCGCCGTCTAGGGCAGCCTTGTAGGCGTCTTTGTGGAGCCTGAGAAATTCCTGGGTGCGGGGAGTGATCTTTCGCTTTGCCGCCCCGTTGATATATCTCAGTCCCTTCTGGAGGCGCTCACGATCGTACTTGTCTAGATCATCTTCGGGCTTGGGAGGTTCTTCGACCTCCTGTCCATCGCCTCCTGGTGGTAAAAGGGCACTGGTATCCGCTCTCGCACGCTTTGTTGGGTATCCTTCACCGTCGGAGCCATCTCGTTCTTTAACACGCTTTCTGATTTCTTCGCCGAGATCATCAGGAATGGTATCAAGGTATGGATCCATGGCCGGTACGGTGAGTCGTCGAAGACAAATATGGGTGGTACCGGGGAGTGACACAGTAAGGGCCGTGGGTCCGCGGAATGAGTCAGGTGCCAAGCGGTAGCAAGTCTAGGCTCAGAGTGAGCATCACCCAGCTCACCATTTAAAGCGGCGTGAACCGGGTGAGGAGCAAAAAGCAGTTTCCTGTTGTACTATGGGTCCAAGAGAATGACTAAGAACTAGCTAATAAAATTACTACTTCCGCGGCATAGAAACCACCTCCACAGTACCGAACCTGTACGGTTCCTAGATGGCGACAGCGTAATGCCGCGGGGCAAAACGACAGGAGCTTGGCAGCACCCTCGCGTCCGAAGCCTGCAGCTATTGATAGTAGGGTTAAGGTGCCGCTGTTCCAATCACACCCATTCTTCGATCTGCGCGGGGTCCCCAAGGATCACACTTCGAGCCTCTTTTCGCCCTCTCTTTAAATAATAACTCTTAATCGAGACCTAGCACAGAAACCCCCAGACCGCTAACCACCCACCCTCCAAGGCGGCCTCTCAGACCCTCTGCCCTCCAATTCCTGCACTTCTACCTCCGAGCCCAGCATCTCGTACACCACCCCCCCAGCAAGTTCCCGCCGCACTTCCGCGTCCGCGCCTATTTCTATCTTCACCTCATCCCCCTCTGCTTCAAACATAGGCTTTCCTTCCCCGTCCATCTCTACGGTCTCGTCCGGGATCTTGGGGGTTGGGTTTCTGTTCTTATAGCGGCGGTAGAAGAAGTACGCTAGGAGGGCGAGGGCTATGAGGAGGGTGACGGCGGTGGCGATCCCGGCGATGGTGGAAGGGGGAAGGTGTTTGTGTGAGGTGTGAGGAGTAGTGGTGTTGGTGTTGGAGGGTGGGAGGACGGGGGTTAGCTTCTTAGGGACGTTGGTGTCTGGGAAAAGGGCTTGCGAGATGGTGAAGGTGCTGCGATCGTAGTCCGTGAAAAGATACCTGTGCGCCCTCACGTGAGCTCCTTATTCTCCTATGGTCCCCCATCGACATCGCCTCGAGAGAATCAACGGATGAGCCGAGTACTCACGCCTCCTGTAGAAATACCCTCCCTATCGTATACATGGAATCATTCTGCGCCCTCCTCAACGGAAAATACCTTACTGTTTTACCCGTCTCCACTGGTGTCATCTCTAGGTCTAACGCCTGATACGGCACCACCACATCCACCGTCTCTCCTCCTTCAACCCCTTGCCCTAGCGTAAACCGAAGTCCTTCATTGCGTGCAATCAATGATTCGTGCAATGTATCGTTTACGATGTAGAGCCCAGTGGCATTATCCCAGGTAAGCCCTAGGGTCTGCTCGAAGCGTTGGCAAGCGGAGATGGGGAGCCAGATATGTGGGACTGTGCTATCGATAAAGGCCGTTATTGGAGTAGCGAGGAGAGAGGCGGGCGTATTGCCAGTGGTGGTGATATCCCTAACCCCGACAAGGATATCCCGCGAGATATCTGCCCCAAAAGTGATCGTCACGTTATTCTCCACAAATCTCGCAGCGTCATAACCACCGAACGTTAAGCTCCCGAACACCTTCGTCGGCTTATATGCCGCCCCGGCTGTATACCCCCATGAGCTTCCCTTCACTAGGCCCTCCTCTTTTAGGTTCTGTAATAGACTGTTCTTCGGATTGTTTAGATCCGTGAAATTCACCGGCCTAGCACTTAACCCTAACATCCCCATATAAAACGCCTTCGTCGCGATCCCCGCAACGACTTGGGGGTCTCTCAGAGTTGGCCCACCCTCTCCTTTCAAACCCAATGTGATATTGTCGAATCCGAAATATGCATTGCCAGAGTAGCCCAGGAGGCTCTGTGTGTATAGGGGGAGCTGGAAAAGCCCCTGTTGGGACCAGGTAAGAGAGTTGTTGCGATAGTAAAGGAAGCCGCGAGATTGGGGGCAGGTAGGGGGGTCAGAGGAGATACAGCCTTCGGGGAGGACGACCCAGGTCGAGGAGCCGGAGGTAGAGGGGAGGAGGCGGACGAATTGAGGTGGGGTACCGACTTGAATGGCGAAGGAGGACCAGGAGCCATCGTTGCCTTCCCTATATTGTCGAATTAGTTATTGATCAATGTTTCGTGCTCTTCAGGCGTCTCCCTCGTTCGCGGGCAGACAAACGGTTCTCGTTTCGGGGGAGAGTTCACCAATACTCGCTAGGCGACACCTCCACCACCCCGCTGACGGCTGAGCAACCGCCTAGCCAGGCTAAACCTAACAATACCAGCGCTTCTCTCATACGACTAAAGCCCATTGCTTTCTCTCTTCTCTTCTTCGCCAACAGCCAGGAGGGTAAGGTAGTTGGATAAGTTACTACCTTACTCTTTAGCTTAGAGGCCGGAATCCGCAAACCACCCATTATTATGCTGACACTTCAGCTCCTGCACCGGGTCCCCGGCTGCACACCCTAAATCGCCACGATGAGGTTTTAAGTTTCAAGCTTTTTGTCTAGACTCGGCGAAAGCGGCTTGGCATGGGCTGGTTGGTCTGCTACATCTCGGTTTCACTTTTTTTGCTTTTGGGATAATTGCTTTTGTTGATCTCTAGTGATGGACCCCTGCCGAACACCTTGTGCAGTTCGGCCCCTTCGCGCCGTATTACTGCGTCGCGGAAGGATATATTGCCGGTGGTGGTGCACTCCGATCGCTAGCCCATATAACAAGCTTTGGAGAGTCTGTGACTTCCTTGGCTGTGCTCCTGCTACTTTGTCTCGCTTTGGATTAGTTATCTTTTATCGTGCCTCGAAGGGGGAAGGGGACATAAACTGAGGGCCCTTTTCAGTGGGATTTTCTAGAATAACATATCTAGCTAACAATCGGAATGGCAGGGTGGTGGATTCTTTCGTTTCCTTTGAAGCTGGTACTCTTGCTGCGGATTGCAGCGACTGCTCGTATGTTTTCCTATCTAACTTAAGACCATCCTATACCTTCTCCCTCATCTAGCTCTCACTCCCCAAAACTCCAGGGCTCACTTAGCAATCCTATCCTAACCTAGAGAGCATGGCTTCTAGGCGGCACCACTTATACAAACTCATCGACAACGACATCGGCATCTACCCTGGGCTCGGACTGTGGACAATGCAGCGTGGCGCGGCCCCTGGCGTATACGATTTCTTGGCAATCAGCAATGCCTACAACGATCGTCGGGGCGACAGTGGTCGTGATTGTGGACCGGGTGGCGGGGACAACAAGCACGACCACGATTCTAAAGCAGACAACGGAGCTGTCGGAGAACGGTCTTGTACGTCCAGTACCACCGAAGAATGCCGGGGGGACGGCTGTGACGACAGTAACGGTTTCTGATAGCATTGCGCATACGCAATTTACCACTGTTGTGTAAGGATCTGGCCCCTTAGTCCTCTTTACTGCTATCTAGGCGGGGAGCGAAGTGACTTGATCCCTGTCTGACGTTCTGAAATGCAGTGCATATCCGACCCGCTATCTTACCTACCCCTACGACTTCATGGCTTATGGGACGCTCCAAACCACAGCCTCTGATGGCGCAAAAGGCTGCTTAACAGTCCCGGATCATACATGGCTCTCGCTGCCATCTCATCCGCCATGGACTGAGCCCCTCCCAACAGATTTCCCTAAGGATGGAGACGACGTGGGCACAGATTTCCTGCCGCAGTGGCATGATGGCCCATTCGTTGACGGGTTGTTCCCAGATTTTGGACCCTTTCAGACGTGCAATCTCTATTACGTGGCGCCGGCACAGGCATTGGTTATTGCTACAGTTCTCACGGAGACGTCGACGAGTTACAAGGACAGCGACACTGCAATAGTTCCGAGCAAGGCGCCCAAGGAAACGGTTAGCTCTCCACCGCCCCCGGGCAGCACACCAGCCCCACAACCCCCACCTCCAGACAGCGCAAAACCAAGCCCACCGCCCGATAGCGGCCCATCTCCCGCTACAGCTGCCAACCAAGTCGCCACCCCTTACCCAGTATCTAATAGCAACCTTTCACCCATCACCACCGGCAACCAAATCGCCACCCCCAACCAGTCACCGGGAAACAGCCCGCCTCCCCTCACCGTCGGTAACCAGATCATAACCCCTGATTCGTCCTCCCGCTACGTAGTCGGCACACAGACCCTCCTCCCCGGTGGCCCCGCTATCACGATCTCGGGGACCCCTATTGACTACCCCGCCGCACCCGCCGCACCCGCTGCACCCCTCCTCACAGTCGGTAACCAAGTCATAACTCCTGATTCCTCCTCTCGCTACATAGTGGGTGCACAAACCCTTTTCCCTGGTGGCCCTGCTATCACGATTTCAGGAACCCCTATCAATTACCCAAACGCAGCACCCCTCCTCACAATCGGTAACCAAGTCATAACCCCCGACTCCTCCTCCCGCTACATAGTAGGTACACAAACCCTCTTCCCTGGTGGCCCCGCTATCACAATTTCGGGAACCCCCATTAACTACCCTACCGCACTTGCCTCACCCCTTACAATCGGCAACCAAATCATCACCCCTGATTCCCTAGCACACTACATCATCGGCTCACAGACGCTCATCCCGGGCGGGCCCGGCATCACAGTATCCGGGACACCAATTAGTCTCAAGCCGGGCGGTACTGATGTTGTGGTCGGGGCGACAACAATGGGGTTGGGGGATTTGATTTTTTCTGGATTAGGGGGGATTGTGAACCCACCAGCCGTGACTGTGACAGTAGACAGGCATGCGACGCCGCCCAAGGGCGGGTCGGGGGGTTTTAACAGCGAGAGAAGGCTAGGGGTGCTATTGGCTGGGATTTGCATCTGCGCGCTTGTGAATATGGTAGTGTGCATATGATGAGAAAGGATACTGGGAGGCGAGAGGCTGTATTGTTGATACGCGCAGATTGAATTAATTAGTAATCATACATTAAGGAGCCTTGGGGACTAGCTAGGCATCGCGTACTGACACCTGGTCTAGTGCCGTGGCCAGGAATGCGTGCGACGCAACTGGGATCTTTAGTCCCAAACAGTTTGCTAGCAGCAAGGCCGAACAACTGCGATAAATATATGGCCAACAACCCCCCGGCAGTGGCGAAATACAACTCGATATCTACCTTACTGCGGGCAAAGGGCACGACATGTCACCATACCCCCCACCCCCAAAGGCGAGAGAATACGATTGAGTTCTCCCAGCAAAACAGGCCCGCCACACGCTAAAAAAAAAAAACAAACTAGCATAACATTTCCTATGCTTAAACGCTGTGCGTTGTACGGCAAACCCCCAGGAGGGGCGGAACGGACAACCAGAATTCCCACACCATAGCATCGTGCCCCCAGACCCGCCCAATACCCCCCCCGCCTCCCAAAACTCCACATCACCCACCGCCCCCACCACTCCCAAAAACCGCATCCAGCCTCCCCTCCCGATCCCAAACCCTAACCCCATCGCTCCGCCTCCTAAAATAAACCACCCTGTGCATCGGCACAAACTCCTCATCCGTCTTCTCCGTCTTCCACCTCTCGACGGGCATCTCCTTGGTGCCCGAAAAGCGGTCGATGTACCCGATGAGGTGGTCGGAGGGGTCGAGGGAGGGGTCCCAGAGGATGCGGTGGAGGATGTCGTGGGCGGGGCGGAGTTTTTTGCTGGAGGAACGGGGTTTGGGGGAGGGGGCGGGGTTGGCTCCCGGGGGGAGCTCTTCGGGGGGTTCGTCGGCGTCAGAGTCGCTGGGGGGTTCGGTGTCTTCGTGGATGAAAAAGCCCCATTCCCGGGTGTCGAGGGAGAGGCCACCGAGGTCGGCTTGCTTGATGTGTGACACCTCGACCCAGGAAGTCTTCGCGTCGAAGTACTTCTCGTCTCCATGGATTCGCTCTGTGAACTGCTCTAATATCTGCCTCAGCGCGCCCTGCGCGAGTTTCTTCCGGTCTGAGGACTCCGCTGCGGCGGATGGTGCGTTACCCCCGGCCTTTTCGGTTTTGGCTAGCCCTATCAGGTAGCAGCCATGGTAATCCTTCGGGTCCTTGTCGCTGTCAGTGGTGTCCTTATTTGTGAACCTCGCGGGCCAGATACGTGCGTGGATATCAGGGAGTTTGCGGTTGAGGTCTGTACGATTGGTCAGGCGGAACGATTGGCAGAAGTTGGAGTGTAGAAAACTTACCAACGAGCAAGAGGACACACCTGGACTCTAGCCAACCCACAAGCGCGCTTCCCTTAGCTAGAGATGCGCCCCAATACTGCACGTCAATCTTGATATAGCTGCTGTATGACTTGTGAAAGTCATGAGCACCAGAGGGTAGGTCCGTAATCGTCCCTTGCCTCTCGTCGCCGTCAAGAAGCTTCGACCATGTGATGCCCACGTCCGACAGTAGACGGTCTGCATACTTCAACTCCTCAACCAACGTCCGAACAGACGGGAGAGAAGCTGCATGTGCAGCATTAATAGCAGGAGCATGAAGACTTAATATAACTGCAGGCTCCCTGGTTGCTGATCTCTGATATCGTGGCCGCTGCTGCTTGTTGAAAAACGGGTCAAACGCGATATCTGCTTTCCAGTCGAAGTTCGCATAATGATTGAAGAATGTGCAGATGATGTCTGCTGCAGTCACAGCACCCGCGCTGCGGAAGAGGAGCTTGCAGATCCGGGATAGGAGGAGTGTGATGTGGATCCCTCCGAGGTAGCCGAAGCGAGCTGAGTAGATGCCGCGCTGCTGGGCCCAGGTCTTGATAAAGCGGTGGGCTAAGCGGAAGGCAGCGAGGTCGGGGACGGTGCGTTGAAGATAGTCCATATCTCGGTAGGCGTTGAGCTTCTTTAGGGAAGATATAGGAAGGTCAAACAATGGATCTGATGGGGGAATCTTGGTTATCTCAGACCAGCTATTTCCAGTCAGCGTGAATTCCGACCCTACGGACGTAACCGGATCGAGGGATATATCGGACTTACCGCTCTGCAATCTTTGTCGCCGGGCAATACTGCAAATCAAGCCTAACACCCCGGATCTCAAGCTCTAGCATCGTCCCTGAAGCTGCCTTTACGGTCCTCAAGATCCGAACGCCTAGGTCCGCTGCCTTCCTGAGTCTCTGGCCAGCGAGTGCGAAGAAGGTTTTCGTGCTAATAGAGCCAACGCACAGGCAGTCGATATCTGAAGACGCGTTCCAGACGCCTAGGCCGTAGGAACCGACCGGGACGATTACCAGCGAAATGTTGCTCTTGGCGCTTACTAGCGGTGCACCACCTGTATCGCCAGAGGTGGGAGCTGCTTGGGCTGGCGCCTGCCGCAGGATGCTCTTCAGAAGTGTAAAGACCTCTTTTCGGGAGTTAATTTCGTCTTCTGTGGGGAGCATCGCGTGTTTAGCAAGGCAAAATTTCAATGAGGAAATGTTGGCAAGATCCTTGGGAGCTTTTGTAGGCTCTAGTGAAACCTGGCTGTCGGTGCTGGCTGCCCACTTTGCCTTGAGGCCTGGGTCGATTTTCAAAGTTGCCCTAATTCCCCAGTGGTCGCTCCCGTAGCGTGGTTGAGGTGCCTGACCTTCTATTTCGCTATCCCCTTGGTGGCCCTTTTCTGGAAACCCAAACATCCCAAACCCGGTAACATCAAGGATATCCTCCCCCTTGACAAGGATTCTGTCGTATCTTTGCGGGCGATTGTTGAGACCGCTTCCGACGCTCTCCGCGGCGAGAGGGTTCTCCAGAGGGTTGAAGGTGGCTCCTTCCTCCCCATCGTGTATATCTTCCAGGCTCATTGGGCGTGGGGCTGATCCGATAGTATCTGTAATCTCCGCGCGTGCCACGAACCAAGAGTCGGACAGCCTAACTTCAGAAAGCAGCGTTTCTAAAGATGATATGGTACTCGCTGTCTCCTCGGATATCGACATGCTCCTGAGCGCCGCATCGATTGTAACAGTAGATGTCGTAACATTGAAGTCACCGGCGACGATCCAGGGATTCTCGGGATAGGCCCTAGACAGATGATTGACCAAGGCACCGAGCTGCGATTTCTTTGCGGCGACAGCGCTGTCAGTCAGACCAGAGGTAAGGTGCACGCCGGCCAAGACCAAGGGGAGGAAATCCGCTCCGTCCTTGGAACTACTCGACTGAGCGTCGCTGGTAGCCGGGCGTCTCGGTATCCCAATATCTTCAAACACGAGAACAGCCGCCCCTTTGTGCTTCCTCTCAAATGGGAGCCACTCCCAGCGGAACCTCCAACGACTCAGAACGACGATATTGCGTAAGCTCGGCAGAGGCCCGACCCTACGGTTCCCGCGCTGCCCCGGAGCGCCATGAGTCGCGAAGGGCCACTGACTTCGTACTAAGTCCTTTTCGAGAAGGTACGAAAGGAAGCTGTCAGACACCTCTTGCAAGACCAAAATGTCTGCTAGGGCAGATTCCGAGAGGAGGGTTCGAGCAAGAAGGGGATACCGGTCCTCAGCAGGCGGGAAAGTGGAGTCTACTAGGACGTTATAGCTTGATACTGTTAAGTTGCTTGGCGACTTCACGTGGCTGCTTGGCGAGGTAAGCGGCCGAGCAGGGGCCCAGGAATCATGGTTCTCATAGAAATAATATGTGACCTCTGGTTGCGCTATCGGAGCCTTGCTAGCGTCGGGGTCGTCTAGCCCTTCCTCTTCAGTCTGTATTTTTCCGTGCGAGTCGTTTGATCTCCTGATGTCACAGGCACCATGCTGGTTCAGCCCGATGACACCCCAGACCCTCATCTGGCTCGCAGACGCATCACCTTGATCCTGTGGCCGTTCGCGAACGAGGACTACAAGCTCGCCAACGTCCCATTCAAGGGGCAGAAGTAGGAAAGCTTTCGACATGAGATAATCGGCCTCATCGGCTGTGCTCTGGCCGATGGTAAGGTGGGGGTGATAGATCTCCTCACGCGATGAAGGCGCAAAGCCTGCATCTCGCCCAAATGCTTCCAGGAGAAGACTCCGGAATCTTTTCAGAGCCTCGCCGAAATCGACAGGGGCCAAAAAGACGGTACTACCGTGGCGATGGGAGAATGAATCTGACGAATCAAAATGGATAGGAAAGGGGCCCTGATCCTGATCGATACCGACTCGACTATTGAGCTTCGACCGGATCAGTTCAATGGCCCGTGGTAGGCTTTCAAGCGCGACGAATGGATAAATGAGGTTGACGTGTGCAGGCCAGCGGCCGTATGCCTTGTCGTGTGATGCTCGGAGGCGGTCAATATCCCGACAGATGTGTGCAGGCGGGACGACGCAGAGAGCGGTTTGATAAGAATTGAGGGCTGGCCTCGAAGTTTCAAAAGATGTTTCAGTGGGCGCCGCCATGGTAGGCCTGTGCTGTTGCGCGGAGGCGATTTGCGGGGAAAATGCGGGGTAAGGCTAGGGAGATGGGAGAGATGTAGGTAGGAGTTTTCGCCGGACAGTGCGATGGGGTGCGCAGCAAGCGGCAAGGGAGTTCGGGTTGATTATGCGGTTTGGTGGGGACTGTGCTGCCTCAGCTCGGAGCGGGGTACTACTTGTAGTTGCCCACTCCAATCGAGTCACTACCTCAGTCCAATATTTCGAGCTGAGTCACTCACTTAGATTAGCACCAGCGCATCTAGTTTGTGAGCCTTGACGGAAGCCTCAGGAAGCGTTGCCAGTCATGCAAGCCGTTCATCGGGGCGGTGCGACATATGGGTCATTGCGAAAGAAGCTGCCTGGCACTCACTCACTTATTGTCATCCCATCAGAAGTCTGAGCGACGAAAGCTGAAGAATTTACGACAGTTTTAATTTAAGCAAAATTGCCAGTTCCGTGTCTTAAGGTCCAGTCATCGCCCTTGGCGGGATAAATTACCTGGAGCAAACAACCAATCACGCTCTTATGCGAGCCATAGCCATCCCTTGCCGCATGTGGGGCACCAACTCCTGCATGGTGCCCTCATGAGAGATTCAACGAAAAAGTGGCACGAAATTCCGACCGCTCGTTTAGGCAAAGCTCATGATCTGAGTCTACCATCACGTTATTACCCCAGACACCGGATTTCAAACCGATAATTAGCATCTTAATTTCCCTTGTAAGTGATATCACACCTAGAGGGGGTGGAGTCTATTTGCGGAGTTTAAGGTTAGACTTTTTAGTTTGTCACGGGACTTGAAATTTCATGTCACTTTTTTGTTAAATCTCTCAGCGCGAGGGCGACCATATGATTTTGAGCCTCGCTCTCTGCCATGTTGCAATATGTCACGTGTAGATTAAGTCAGCATGGTAATACACACAGTACGTAGTGTTTCTCTAGAATAATCAATTAAGAACAACATCAACCAAGAAACTGACCACGCCTGTAAAGACATCTCTTCTTAACTAGCTAGTACTTGCTGAGAAATAGTCCGATTGACCCTGCCAATCCAACATGTCACGTTACTGATGACCACAGTGGTCACTCCAAGCGCGTTATATTATGTTAAACTAGTCGCACAGCAGAATTGTTGAGCGTATCGCGTAGATAGCTTAGAATTAATTATATTGAGTTAATATATACTCGTATATGTGCTCAACAAGAATCGAGACATTCTGTCTAGCCAGAAGAACGAAACTGAATAGGATCCTGGTTTGGTATTCCGTCAGGCGGCAGCAAGGAAATCCCGGAACACCCGGTAGAGGCAATCAGTAGTCAAAGAGTCCTCTTGGCCCTAGGTAATCATCATCGGATTCCTTATTCTCCTCCCAGCCATCACTACACCAGTCGTTCATGAATCGGCCCTCATCACTATATACCCCAAAGTCCGCCCGAGTTCCCACGACCCTGCCCCCACACCACGTACGGACATCCACGCTGCCACCCATAGCACACATATGCTCCGTATTACTATTCCCTAACGTAGTACCTGTCCTGATAATTAGGCACGGTCGCGCAGCGGAGAGTTCCTTGGCAACGGCTTCCGGCGGACAGCGCTTGTCGATCAGCACTAGCCTACTAAGCCTTAGCGCTTGTCCAGGTTTCAAGATCAATTCCTGTAGCGGCGCGTTGGTAAGGAGGCCTGCGAACTTGAGATACTCGAGAGACGGGGAGGCCCTGCAACACTCCAGGAACGCCGTATCTGTGAGACTAGACACGCCTGAGAGCTTGAGCACCTTCTAGGCACGGCAGGCGCGGACCAGGATTATGATGCCGTGGTCTATGATACTCGAGCGCACGCCAGAAGGAGCAGAGCCGAGTGTAAGAGAGACGAGGGAGGAGGCGAGGTTGGGCCGGCAGGCGATTGCGGCCAGGAGGGTGTCGTCAATGTCGAAATAGGGTTCGAAGGTGATGGCTTTGATACCCGGATCGTCAAGGCGCTTCATATCCCAGGCAAGATTACCTAAGAAGACACAAAACTCGGCTGGCGAGAAGTGTGGGTAAGCGTAGCAAGGTTTGACTCCCAGAGGCATCGTCATCTTCCGGCTCTTTCGGGTCCAACTAGGGCTCAATTGGATCTATGATAGGAATGTTACTACCCATAGTAGCTACGCACCCGAAGTCGACAGGCTCCGTACTCTCACGGTTCCGTGCACGCGTATCTCCCTGGGTTTTCGGGCGGTAGCAGTGTCAAGATGTGGTCAAAGCGACATTCTTTGTCAGTGTACCTACATCTACCGCTTTGAAAAAATCTGCAGGGCCTTGATCGCTCCTTAGTCGTTGGCATGACCAAATGCGTCTCTTCCATGGAGAGGGTGGGGTGTGTCGATGAGGCGGGGTGAGTGGCGATAAACTATGAAGTATACGTTAAAAGGGCCGTTTGGCGATGTTCCCGCTTAGTCGGCTAGCCTCCAAAGCCGAGCGGGAAGCGATGCTCAATTCTAAATGCAGGGGGATTCTGGAGCCTTTATATTAGGAGCGTAGCTTGTCACCTCGTCATCTACCCCAATTACGTAGCGTATTTGTTGGAGATTATGGCACGAGTGAGGGAATGGGAACGAGCATGGAAATAGAATATATTAGTCTGGTTCATTGAGCTGCGTTCTAGGTACCTACGGAACGAGAAGAGTCCTTCCCATATACCCGTTCCGTGGCAAGGCTATGCAATATAGTGGTGGCAATATGCTTCGTAATGGAAGCAATCTCAGCGTTACTTGCTAACATACTTGGTGGTGGTGACAATATCTAAGAGTATTACCAGCAAACGAATCCACATAAACCCCACCTTCCACCCCGTAGTTTCCACCCCGTAGTTGTCGGCTTGCCGACCTGTAAAGGAGGTGTGGATATGCTAGAGTCCGAGATGGCCATTTGCAACGGATGGCCATTTGCAACGCTTTTCGCGATCGCACCCACTTTAACCCACCACCATGCCACGAAAACGGAGCTCTAGAATGGTCGAAATGAATTCTAAAATGGATGAAGCAATTGCTGCTATGCGCAATAGACAATTTAAAACTGTATATGCTGCATCAGTGCACTTTAAAGTTGATCGCAGTACTTTGTCGCGTCGCCTTAAAGAACAGCAATCTCATGCTCAAGGTTACGAATCCTCACAATTGCTTTCTAAGGCCGAAGAGGATGCATTGTATCTATGGTGCAAGCGATTAACTATTGGAGGATATCCAGCAAGCCATCAGGTGATGAAGGAAATGGCTATGAAACTTCTATTGCGACGCATCGTCAAAGTCAATATCGCAAACATGTAGCTAGTTACAACTCCGACAATCGGCAAAGAATAGGTTAAACATTTTCTTAAGTGGTATTCTACCTTAACTACTGTTTTTAGTCGAACAATCGACCTTTCAAGATGGCGCGATACAATACCTGAAGTTATTAACGCATGGTTTGATACGTTCGAGGATGCATCAAGGTCTTATCGATTCGACAAGCATAACATCTACAATATGAATGAGACAGGTTTTGCAATTGGAACTAGTCAAACTAATAAAGTTATTATCGACAGTAGTCTTAGGACTCGGTATAAGGTTCAGCCTGGTCGACAAGAGTGGGTTATAATTATAGAATGTATAAGTGCTGATGGAACTGCTCTTTCTTCTCTTGTGATTTTCAAAGTAGCAAACATCAACAACAGCTGGATATCGGAATCTGTACCTTGGGACTGGATATTCAGCAATAGTTCTAAAGGATGGACTAGTAATGAGCATGGTATAGAGTGGTTGAGGCGGGTGTTTGAACCAGCAACTCGTGAAAAGGCAATAGGCAAACCCTGTTTATTAATCTGTGATGGTTATAACAGTCATATATCGGATAACTTTATTGCTCATTACATGGAGCATAATATTATCCTACTAGTTCTACCGCCACATACATCACATTATACTCAACCACTTGATGTAATAGTTTTTGGACCACTTGCAACTGCTTTAAGTCAACAAACTGATTACCTTCCTGTTTCAAGAATCAGTAAAGCAGAATGGATTGAACTATATATTAAGGCTCGTCAGAAGGCTATTACCTCTCAGAATATTTGTTTTGGATGGCGTGGAGCTGGACTGGTTCCAATACAACGTTCTAAGGTTCTTCGTTACATTCCTTCTATGCAATCAATAACACCAATCACATCTGCAAACCGACTAGAATTTCCTCTTCGAGCGGTTACCGGCTCACCTCCTGATTCAGCGATACTCGAACAAGCCAATGCAACCTTCAATTCTCAAGTTGGGAGTAGAAATCCATTGGATACGTCTGTGCAAAAATATGCGAAAACCCTTACTCATACTTCAGAACACCTTGCTGCACAGGTTGCTATACTGCGCAAGGAGAAAAAAGATCAGGAAGTGATCTTGACTAAGAGAAGAAAGCAATCAGGCAAGAGAGTGGCTGTTAAGGGCCATTTTATGCTTAGTACGGCGGAAATTCGAGACAACGTACAGAAAGCAGAAAAGTGTTACGGTGGCCACCGGGTAAGGGCCCGGTGGGCCACCAAACAAGCTGAGAAGGAGGGCTAGCCCTGAGGAAGGCCGGCGGAGCATAGGGGGGTCCACCCTATACGTAATACACTAAGCCGATGACATACGA